>UZAN01039700.1:111314-122454 GCA_900618425.1 Echinostoma caproni
TAGCAACGCTGGTGCGACTGAACAAGGTACAAATTTGTATACACAATTCTCCATATTTTTCCTTCTGTACACAACTAAATAGTGGACTCCAGTTGTCTTCTCTACTTCTCCTACTTTTGATTAAATTCAAAAGTTCCATACCCTTTTCTCTCGGTTGACCTGCTTTATAAGGTCTGTTTATCGTGAAATAATGTCTAATCATCATGAAGCTGAATCCTGTACATAGTTGAGCGGTTACGTTTTACGTCATTTGATGCCATCCAGTATATAAATACTATGTATGTCTATAATATATATATATATATATATGTCATACCCGTCTGGGAGCAGACTGTGTGCCACACAAATCATAGTGCAATAGTCTTTATAAAAAGAAAAACGTTCCACGATTAGCATGTGGACCGAATACTGCCAGGTTGCCCAGGCCTAGGCAAGTGAATTATCTTGAGGAATTCACAACCGGAGCCTTCGGTTAGCCAAAGCCTTACCCGCAAGGCAGGGGCGGTACGAAAACCGCAGTCCATTGGGAGCCGGTGTCCAGTTCATCGGATCATACGTCCTTCGGACGGAGTCATACTTCCCAGGTGCCCAATACACCTCGATTCCCAATTGAGCCGCTGAGCACTACCACAACCACAAAGGTGTAACTGTGGTTCGTACACCTCCTCTTAATTGGTTTGTAATCAGGGAATTGGGTCAACTCCCCTAGGTGAACTACCAGTAGTTCACCAACCCGGATGTTGCCTTTGCACTTTGATGTGGAAAACACCTCCGCCACGAGTGGGGCTTCTTCAGCAGAGGCCATTTGAGACACTTAGTCGTATAGGAGCATTTCGCGAGGTGCAAGGGAAGGGTGATCAGCCGGAACCCTGGACACCCACTCCCGACCATACTGAGGATTTCATCCAGTGGTTGATTATAACTAGTCATCTTGCTGGAGGACACTTGTGAAGAGTATTGCAGTATTTACTGGTCTGGTTTGGATCGAACTTGGTGAAATTGGCTTACAGCATATTATTCAGTTCTCAAGAGCAAGGCGTATAATGGATGCCAATTCACCTCATTAGAGCACATTTCTAATGTGTGCAAAGGGAGCGTGTTGCATCTGTTTGTGGGATGTGACCCCGTTTGATTAGAAAGAGTCCTGTCAGAGCACTCAGAGAAGTTCCACCCCAGGCCACATATATAGTAGACGAGCTCCGTAAATGAACCGAGCACCATACCACACCCACTAGTCGGGGAGGAATATTACTACCCGTAGTTTGTAAAACACAACTTTTGCACTGCTATAGCCTCAGCATATCAGCAGCCATATTGTGGTCTCCCGCATGTCACTGGAATCACTGTTAACAAATAACGGCAACTGCACTGAGAATGCCGTTCTCCTGCTGCACGATCTTCGATGTGATTTTTCAGCTCATGTTCTATTCAAAACATATCTGCCCAGCATTTGTTCCTCTTGTCTTGCTCCTCGGATGGCCGATTAGGTTCCGGACGTTGTTTGTTCAGGTCGAGTCAGACTCATGCTCGTAAAAATGCTCTTGTGTGCATCAACAACATTCATAAATGAACAACTGCCACACGCCTCAATTGAGAAAGATCTGGGCATCAACATTCAAGAAAAATGAAGCTGCTCACTCAACTGCGCCGGGGTGTCGAATACAGCTATAAAGAACATCGGTTTACTTAAGCGTATCTTTGACCGGTTTAAGTCAGCGCTTTTTCCCCGTCTTCTATCAGCATATATTCGCTCACTCATAGAGTACGCTATCCAGGCATGAAATCCACGACCACAAAGTGATTGCAAAATGCTGGAGCATCCACAAAGGGTGGTCACCAAAATGGTTAAGGGGTTAAACCGCTATTCATTCGCGTAGACCGGAGTCTTTGGGGTTATATTCCAATCACTACCGGCGCATCAGACGAGACATGGTTGTGGTATACCAAGTAATGCAAAACCCAAACCATCTGTGTCGCCTGCTGCTAAAATTATTACCCAACTTTCATTTCCGAGGACATCCGTTCAAGCTAGTGGTTTCAAAATGCCGACTGGATTGACGGCGCCAGCCATTCGCACTCAGAGTGTGTTCGGTCTGGAACACTCTCTCCTATCTCATTTCGTTTGTGCGCCAAGCATTGAATCTTTCAAATGAGACTTGATGAAGCATTAGCACAACTTACATTCCAACACAAGTGAACTTGCATGCTACAATGCAAGAAGCTAGTATTATTTGATATTTTACACAGGGAATTGTACGTATCACTGTCTTTTAATCACAACACGAATCTATGGGACGATAAAAGAATGAGATTATAAGTTACTCCCAAAATAAAACTTTGAAACCCTCGTGTTGTGTTAAAAATTCGATGGAATGAGCGTGTGATAAGAGCCAAGTAAGCACGAAGGAATACTCCGGGCAAGTAGTAAAAGTGAAAACAATTGACAAATTTAGGTAGAATCAAATTGAACTCTTATGTATTTTTGCGAAATGAAATGGACTAACATGGAATAGAACTGGAATTGTTGAGTTGAATGCACTAGGCCATCAGAAGATCCGACCCATCCGAATCCAGCTACTGTATTGCGTGAGTTCCGGTCTGAGTAAGCTGTCCACATATGACATGGATGCACACTGCCCGTTTTCAGTTTGGTTGTAGTAAAACGATCGACAGGAATAAGAAAGTGCACATCTGATGAAAATAAAAAGCGGAGAAGTAAGAACAGTTCATGAAAATGTACGCCTTGTGTTTCATCATGATGAATCGTTGATGATTTCAAATAGATAAAAAAAGATCGATCGTTTGATCGAGGTTGATTGAATCTGGAATTAGTTTTACGTGTGGAACATCACATACACGGATCAACGAAGTTCACGCTCATCGATCATCTTCCATTTCCGGGTGTAATATGGTATGATTTGTCACATGTGTTCATGGAAAGAAAAGAATCTTGCCGGCCAAATTCGAATAATGTTAAAACCAAACAAAACATAGACGCAGAAATTTGAGTGTCAATGGCGGTTTCATTTTCCATTGAATGAATGTAATCAATATGAATGCAATTGGTCTTCACATCTGAATGTACACTGTGTCACGAATATGAGTCATAGGGTTGGACATCAAAGATATTCAAATTTTGAATGAACTAGGAGCAAAATGGGTGTGGGTTTCAAATGCTGCGGGCTTTCTCATGTGGATGAAGGGAAAACAAATTAAATTCCAGTTTCAACTGGGGAAATTAGGTCAAGTATCAAACGTAAAACCAAGCCCTCAGTCTTAGTAAAATGAAGGACTTCCTCTCTCTGTATATGTGCCATACATGTCAGTTGTGATTCCCAAGGGTCTCTGAAATGAAAGAACACAGCAGAAGCTAAACTTACCCAATAGCCTCAAAGACACAAATGCAATCACTTTCTGATGGTGGGTTACATAATACTTTGGTTTCTCGCTGTACGCCGTTTGCATTTTTGTCTTCTACTTTTTAATTTTAAATAAAAAACACATTCACTCCATTGATTATGACTCAAATCCATAGCCCGCCCTGTCTCCAGTCATCGACAACCTGAGTGTTGTGGGTGCCAAACTGGAACACGAAATGGCACGGATAGCACTCAGATCTGAATAAAATTTTCTCAAACCCATAGACTGTGTCATAGATTGGGCACTTCACCCTTTCCTCCTGCTTGGTCCCATGTCTGCAAATAACTTTCGGCAGGGCAAAGGTTGATCAGAAAATCGTAGGGGGTGTCTCAACAACCGCAAAGAGTGTAGTGTAATGGCCTCGCCAAACAGAAATCTATCCGACACTGACACACATTGTCTAACTTCATCGTTGCTTGAGCACAAGCTAGCCATGTTCGGTATGCGTTTTGTACCTTCAAAGTGCAAAATGTTGCTACAGGACTGGGTTGGCCCAGCACCCAACCTCACTCTAACTGAGGAAATAATGGAGCAAGTGGATACGTTTTGTTATTTGGGCAGCTACATCTCACCCGGTAGACGCATCACGGATGAAGTGTCAGCTCGCATACAGAAGGGTCGGTTGGCATTTGCCAGTTTGAGATATTTGTGGCGCCGTTGAGACATCCGGTTTTCTGTAAAGGGTCGAGTGTTTGCTGCAACAGTTTCGCCGTTCCGCTATGTGAAGCAGCAACTGGGCCACTAGTAAACCGGGATAAAGATAGACTATCGGTGTTTGCACACCACTGTCTACGCAGCATTGCACGAATCTAGTGGGGCAGCTGTACGAGCAATACTGAGGTTGAGCACAGAGACTTAGGTATTCGCGGTCGCCCACTGGAGCAAATGGTCGACCTTCATAGATTACGTCAGTTGGGGCATGTGTTACGCATGTCAGCAAACAGGTTGCCACGGCGGGCGATGTTTTTGGAGGCAGCTAGTGGGTGTAACAAAGCCAAAGATGGTCCAGCTAAGACCTGTCATGAGGGTATGGAAACCCGAAGATGCATGCTTATTGGTTGTACAAACTGAACTGAACTGTTACCACGTGATGTTCTCACTCTCTGCATTTCAGCCCTACTGGTGAAAGTAAATGAGGGTTAAAGTTCATCGTAAGTCCCAACCGCCGTCGAGGTTTTAAAATAGTGTTTTTACAATCAAAACATAATTGTCGAACACTCCCAATCGCAACAAACAGTTCCAAATAGCGAGGGGTTTATGGAATCGAAGGCATGAAACCCGATCTGTCTTTCGCAGCTTTCTCCCTCCTTCCTATTCTTCTCCCTCTCTCGAAACGAACTCGGATTGCGTAACAAAACGGATAATAACTGTTTCGGTGTTATTGGAATCACGCTCATGCCATTCTGGTTGAAACCGGCATTGCGATTGTCCTTCTTGTAAATGCCAATCGTTTTTCCCCATATACAAGGTACAGTTTTTTGGAAAGCAGTTTGTAAGGCTCTCGCGAGAACGTTTTCAACATCTTTATAGTAGGCCGACTGCAGCTTCTCTGATCCAGATGCCCTATCTCGATTAGGCTCCTTGTCAGTTCGCGCTTGAAAGATATCCACGTTCATTATACTCTCTGTGTCTTCCTTAGTATAATAAAATCCTTCAACGAAAGTGGTGGTCAACTGAACTGTTTGCGCGATTCAGTGCAAAACAACTTTTGCTTCCATTACCACATAAATGATTAGAAGGCCTCAAGCTTGTTTACTTTTCATCAGACAACGATATGAAATGCCGGCTCACTCTTTTCTTCACGGTATGTGATAATTACCACGAGATATAAAAACCAGAGCATGCGTAATGTACCTACCTGTAGGCACACTGAATCATGGACTGTTTTTCATTCAAAGATATGCATTGCGGTTCGTCAATTACTGTTGACAACTGTTTTAATGCAACCGGATAAGAAGTGGAAAACTTCGTCATTCGAAAAGACTGCGTCAGTCGTTTCAATGTCACATCACGTGTTAACTGGCAAACGACCTCTGCATTCTGCACGTTGGGGAACAAGTGAGACGTATGCAGTTGATACGCGGTTTGGTTTGCCATCATCATGAGAGTATTTCCTTGACTTGGTTCATTAGCGAGCCATTGATCATCAGTCGTCTTGATTGTGATGTCTCGCAAATCGATATCGACTCCACGCCATCCGTCACGAGCATTGTCTCGTTCAAACAACAGGTCATTAATTCCTGTCCACAGATGTTTCACTTTTTGTGCATTAAATGAAACGACTTTTAATGACTGGAGGAGATCTGTTGAAGGAACGATAGCGAGCAGATTGTGATTCCTCAATACTTGAGCGCAAGTTTTGTGTGCTTGACATGCGTTCGGTGCCGTGGTAGTCAAATAAAAACATTTTCCACGTTCGACCTCAGTAAATGGTTTCTTGCAAACGGGACCACATTTCATTTTAACCGTAGATCGTTGCACACATGTCGCTGGAATACAAAGGAACAGTATATACCAGTACGACATTTTCCAGCCCACTCTGTGGCTAGTAAATGAGAGTCCCATGAACAAACCGATCTAGTTGTACTCTTGCCATGACAGCCGTCACCCATGTTTAAACCTAGCCTTCGTAGTTCTTCAAACGCACAGCCGACGTCAACCAATCGGGGGTTTTCTAGGAATTTTCAAGGTCGTGTAAATCCGCATCGACCAATCAAACATGTGAAAGTGAGCCTTCTAGCAAGAAGACAGGTAAACAGTACAGTGGTCAAAATAATTAAGCAAACTCCGTCTGTTTGTGTGCAGAAACCTTTATTATTCTGAGCTGACCACAAAGTCGACGACGATGGTGAACTTACGCTGGTGTTGATCACCATATGTGATAATGAGTTTTCGGACGGTTATGCAGTCAATAAAAAAGACAATTGTTCTAAACTAAGGTACTTCGCTTACGATGTGCAAGCTCTGCGATATGAATGCTTATAGCTGCAGATCTAATCATGTCTGAAAGGTCGATTGGGTAGAGGTTGGACGAAGCTCAGTATCACAAGGTCATTTGCTTTGGCAACTCTAGGCTTGTTTTGACCACCCATTCCCGTTTAGGTCGAGGTCACTCCAGCAAACAAACCCGAAGCAGCTTACTGACAAAATAAACCCGTTGGATGGACATAGGAGCAGGGTTCATAGGGCTTCCTCTCGACAGTAGGAAGATTTTTCACACTTCATTGCACACCCAAGCAGAGCACACTCAAGTCAATGCAGTGCTGTCTCGTTCACATTTTGTCAATCTCATTGGGTGCATGAGGCGAGGGGCCGATCCAGAGCGGAACGTTATTCAGTGCAACAGCGAAAAATACTCGGAAAACTAATCCACAGTCTTAGCGTGACAGGCCTCTAGAAGATCCCTCACGAGTGCTTCGATCACACCGACGAGTTGGATTCACGCCTCACTGCCGGTTGGATCAAACTCATGAGTCAAAGTCTCCGAACAGGGTCCACAAAGTAAATTTCTCTGTTGGGTGTGGGCTATAACAAAGAATATCGAAACCCATTTAGAAATCGCTGTTTCTCACCTGCCAAGTTCTTTCTTTCCTTCACAAATCTTATGAGATGTCTCCTTCTGCCAATGTAGGAATATGACTCAGCATTTAAGAAGCACGGTCATCCAACTAGAAGCTATCAGATTTTTGAAAACAAAATTTCCTTTTCATTTAACCGCATTTAATTTTTGCCTTCTAGATCAGATCGATCAACAAGCTAGTTCAGCTAAAACCCTTGAAACCTTTAGTTCAAACGTATGCTGCATCTCCGATGCATGTTTACTAGACCAAACTTCAATCATCGCTTTCCCTTCTACAGATTCCAGCGCATTCTTACGTTTCATTCTTCTTGTGCCAGCCTATTTGGCATCCAAAGCTCTCGGTGGTATTGGTTTCGGTATTTCGCTAATTGTCAAGGCTGAGCGCTTACTTATTGACTGTGTGCCTGTTAGCAAGCGACTTTGTGATATAGGCCCCAACGGCTCAGCACGAGTCAACAGCTGCAGAACGAAGTGTTGCTTCGTATTTACGTGTCCATGTATGCCCCAACCAATTGCAAGTGACCTGAAGTTAAGAGAATATTCTACAGGGACCTTTATAAAAATGCACCCAGGTGTTCGCTTAACGCTTAATCGGGTAATCACTGGTTACTTCAGTGCCCAAGTTAGATACCTGAACGAATTATCAAGATCTTTTGGGGGCTCAAATGCACTTTTTGGTTACTGGATGGAAAACGGATACCACCTACTTCATTCAGTACCGGCCATGTATTTTTCCTATCAAGCAGCAACTTTTACCACGATAAAACGAAACAAACTCATTCTTCACGATGACGAGCTCAAATCGACCGTATTGCAATCAGCTATCACTTGTTGCATATCGACATTCGAAGCGGAGATCATTCAATACACTCACGAGCCGAAGGAATCGATGAATACAATAGTCAAGGAAGTTATCCAAATGTGGACCAACAAAAGGGAAGCAGACAAATAAGGCAAAGTAACAATAATGGTATTACACTTGTCGAGTGGTACAGCTGACAATTGGTGTATGCTGATTAACCGTGCTTCATCTGTATTTTGCCATTGATCAAGTGATCAGGTAGTTAAGTTTATCCAAATGTTTAAGCGGAAATCCCGGTTTTGAACCGCTACCCATCTTCCCCATTTCTGTACTTTCCCAGACAGCCAATTTTATGTCCACGGCCCCTTTCCTGAACTTGGAATGCACATTTGTATATTGAATACATAACAAGGGAATTGAAACCACATTTCTTTACATTTACATTCATATTTAAATGAGTGCTGGTGGTGATATTGAACTGAAAATAGATCAATTCTGGTCACAAGCTAATCCTAAGCTTACTCTGTCCATGAATACTAATTTCAGTAGTGCATCCAGTTGACGGGATCCTGCATCGGATTTTCTTTTATTTAATTGACTATCGACACATCACGTCGATTAATTGCCTTGTTGGGCACGGTCACGCAGGTGATAGTTCTTGCCACTCCGTTAGAAGCCAGTTCGTCTTTGAACTAGCGGAATCGATATTCGTTGTCCCGATCGATTAACCGTTAGTTCAGCTTATCTGCAAAGCTCACTTCATTTTGACAGCTGAATCGATACAGGGAACGTGATTGCCTATACAAGTATTTTTCCCCATTAGGTGTGAAAAAGCATCAAAACTGATGTAAATGTATAACCATGAGACTAGACTTTGACTTGGTGTGATGGCTTGTGCGCCTCTCTGGCCCAACGAGCTACACATGATGGGTTTTGCCGATCCGAAGATCTAATCATGCCTGGAAAGTCAAAGGGTAGAGGTCAGACGAGGTTCAGTCTCCTGGTCTTCCACGTTCAGGGGTTCGACTAGAATTTGCATTTAAGTAGACAAAAATGCTGAAACAGTAATTGCTCCAAGTAAATGGGCTTCCACTCCGCCTGAAATTCTGCCTTTTGGTTAGGTTTCTGTAAGAAAGAAGGCATTGCTTGAGAATCCCAATCGTTCTCCTGCATGTTGATTGGAAACCCCAGTAATACCCGTCCAAACAAAATAAACATAATTCCATACTACATCGGTCGTCGCGCTGGATTATCAGGACCGCTCTGTCCATTGCATTGAGCAGGATGGGTAGTGATAAGTGCTGCTCAGATATCCCAACCTTCGTTTAACTTTTTTCTTCTATATACAACCCTCGTGATTTATCCCTTCTTACGACCTATAACATTCCATCAGACTTGTCTGCCACTCGCATTTCTCGTTGCCAAACAGCACTGTAAGTAATTCTCCATTCACTAATTTGCATGTTCTGAAATCTTGTGAACCTCTCAATCTGGAAGCAACCAGCATGAGGATCCTGATGCAAGTAGGTAAACATGCCTGTTCAGCGCATGCAATGGACTCTTTCCAAATTGACGTCCGTTTTGTGTCGGAGACACGAACTCAGCATCCTATTAGTATGGGCCATCCGAGTATACCAGGTCTGTCCTCGAGGTACATCCTTCGCATACCACAAAGCCAGCTATTGAGACACCTCCTGGCTTCTTTCGTCTATCCACACCCGCCCCTGAAGGAGTCACCCTTGCAAATAAACACGGTGAGGGGCAGTCTACCGATAAAAATAACCGTTCTAGTTGGACGTAGGAGCGGGGGTACCTGGGGCTTTCTCTAGATGATGAGAGAAGTCTTCGCACTTCATTGAACAGCTACCGTCCGACCGATCTGGGCAGCCCCCAGCCAATAAGGTGCTGCCCGTTTACGTTCCGCTTGTCTCATTGGGTGCATGAGGCTAAGGGCCGATGCCGAAAAGCGGACGGACAATCAACGCACCAGCGAACAACACATTTAATCGAAATTCAAAGGCCTTGCGTGACAGGTCCCTAGAAGCTCCAACACGAGTGCTTCGGTCATGCTCCCGCGTTGGATCTACGCCCCGCCTCCTCCGAGGCTTCGATTAGGGTTAAAAAAGAAAAACTCTTTTGTCGATGTGGGCCACCGTAAAGTACGTCGTGTCCTAAAGTCTGAGGCATCCACTTGGAAGAACCTCTTTCCAGTCTATCTAGTTGTTCCTGTCAATCCTGAATCGTCGCAGACGCCTAATGTTTACACCACCCATCGAATACCACTCAGCGTTTTACTTGCAAAGCCAAACAGCTAAAAGTTACACGAAGCCAAAATTCCATTTTTAGTTAGCCGCGTTCAACGTCGTCACACTCTATCAGATTGATCAACAAGCAGCCTTGGCTTGAACCCTTGAAACGTCCAATCTAGACGTATGCTGTGTCTCGGAAACAGGCATACAAGACCCTACTTCGGTCACCTCCGTTCGTTCTCTTAACCCAATCTCGACCTTACGCTTCACCCTCCGTGTGTCGGGCGATTCGACATCCGAAGCTCGCGGTGGTGCTGGTGTTGAGATTGCGCTAAGTGCCAAGGCTGAGCGCTCGCTTCTTGACTGGATTCCAGTCAGTAGCTGACTGTGCGCTGTACGTCTTAACGGTTCAGCATGGGTCAACAGCTACAAAACGAAGCATTGATGCTTACTCGTCTTATCGGTGTATGCAGCGACCGATTGCAGTACACCTGAACTCAAGGATGAACTCTACAAGGACCAATCTCAGTTACTCCAAAGTGTTCGATAAACGGACATCGTAGTGGTCGCCGGAGATTTCATTGCTCAATTGGGATCCCTGGGCGAATCAGAAAGGCCTTTTTAGCGGACCGCATGTAATACCAGCCAACCGGACGGGCAACGAAGGTCGCCTACCTCAACTATGCGCGAACCACGGATTGTTCCTGTCAAACACGAACTTTTCGAACAAGAAACGACACCGCATTACGTGGAAACCACCAATCTCTTCACTGTGATGAATCTAGATCGACCATATCGCCATCAGTTACCGCTAGAGAGGGTCGATTCAAGACTGCCTTTCTCACTGGTCAACACCTGTGTATACGGATGACGCTTTGCGACTAGTCAAAATCTCCCTATGTCTGGCAAACAACCGCAAAAAAGCTACCGACATCGGATACCCACGATACAGCGTCCGCGATGGCTGCAAATTTGCCTTCGAAGCGGAACCCTCCGATCACCTGTCAGCTCAATCACCAGCCGAAGGACTAAATGAACCGTGGAAGTAAATCAAGGAAGCTATGCAAGTATTGATAAAAACAACGTCGG
>UZAN01039701.1:8780-42714 GCA_900618425.1 Echinostoma caproni
TACTGTTTTTTTAAAATTTCTGCTCGAAGTTAAAGGACAATTATGATTTTTCTTTTGTCTGAATATAACATCAACACCCATTGTGAGAATACACAAAGTAGCGAACAAGCTGGATTGTGGTGATTCTTGTATAGGCCAATACATCACAATTTATATCAAACTATTGAGAAGGGGGGATCAATCAAGACATGTTGGAAAAGAGATAATCAACATTCCAGTTCCATGACCGGATGTTGCTCACAATTTGATCCTCACACATGCGCACTGGTTCGGGTCATTAGGGGTGGGTGGGGAGATGGCTGTGTCGTGTGTGTTGTTGGTCATGGAAGACCTAGTGTTCTTACGAATTGTTTTTGGGAGCATAGGAGGGGGAATTATGTAGGTGGATCCCAATCGCTTCCGCTATAGCCAAAATGCGACTCCTAATCATCTTAGATCGGCGGATGCGAACCAAGTTGAGGGGTCGAAACGCCTCGGCCTGATTTGATTCCACTAGGTGTGAAACGATTGAGCTTTTAGTGGTCCTAATTACTCTACTGTTCAGCCAGGCCGGGTGGTGCTCACGGACTCGTGCAGATAAACGTCTGCTCGAGCGGCCAATGGACCTTGCCCCAAAGGAACAGGTAAATAAGTACACACAGAAAGAGACGGCAGAAAAAGGTAATTTATCTTTGAGTTGAAAGCACAGAAGTGGTGTAGAGTTGAACATGATACGCAGTTTTGCTGCCGAGAGTGTTTTTCTACAACTGTACTGAGCTTACGTGTCACCAGATCGGCAGTCATGTCGCTCTTGAAAGGTAGCGATATGTGAACCGGTTTCTTCTCGGTAGCAATGGTCTTATTTGGCAGCCGGTGACGACCCAAAATGTTGTCCACAAATCGTACGGGGTATCCGTTTTGAAGGAAAACATCTCTAATAAACCTCAATTCTGTATCAATGGTATCGTCCGTACATATTCTCCGCACTCTGGTAGCGAGGCAATGAATCAAGTTTCTTTTCCGTTCCAAAGGCACATAGCTTTTGAAATTGATATACTGATTGTTCCACGATGGCTTCCTGTGGATGGCGCGTTGGATAGTTTCGTCTGATCGACGGCTTAGTAGAACGTCCAGAAAAGCAAGCTGCTCATTTGCTTCGTTCTCTAGAGTAAACTTGATGTTTGGATGAGCTGAATTAAATACTTTCAAGAGTCTTGACAGATGCACACTATCATTGACAAAGCACAAAATGTCATCCACATAGCGCTTGTAAAATGTGCAACGATCAATTGTTCGGTTTAGGATGTTATTCTCCAGCTCTGCATGAAGATATCAACGAACACTGGACCCATAGGAGATCCCATTGCTACTCCATCTATTTGACGATATACTGCGTCATTGAAGTTGAATTGTACGTTGTGTATGCGAAAGTATAGTAATTGTTTGAGATCACCGACTGGTATTCCAATTTCACAATTATTCTTTTGTATGTGGTCACATATGTATTCAATAGTTTCATCAATGGGAACGTTTGTGAAGATTGAACTGACGTCGAGTGATATCATGCGTATTCCGGTTATGTTCATGTCTGTAATCATAGCCTTTAAATTGTAGAAATCCTTTAATGTGTGATTGGCGAGTTGTGCTCGCACGGCTTCCACGATCGCTACCAGCCACTTAGCCAAGACATGGTTAGGGGAGTTACACAAGTCTAGAATCGGTCGGAGAGGCACTCTGTTTTTATATATCTTTGGTAATCCATAAAGCCTCGGTATCGCCGTTCCAGTTGGTCGGATTTTCTGAAATTTGACAGTGTCTATTACGTCCCTCTGTTTGAGACACCGGAGCGTTTTCGACAGTGACTTTTCTATTTATTCTGTTTTATCTTTCTCCCCGGTTATTTTCTGAAATTTTCTGGTGTCGCTGAGTATGCTGTTTATTTTGTTGATATAGTCTGATCGATTTAAAAGGACTATTCCGGTGCCTTCATCTGGTCTCGAAAGAATAACATCTCGGTTTTCCTTCAACTTCTTTAACCGTTCCCGATGTTTTGCGTTTACAAACTCTGTTGTCGATGGTTTACTGCCCAAGAGTTTAGATTAGGTGTTGACTAGAGTAGATCTCAGCTCTTCTACATCTGCTTAGTTGTTTTGTTGACTTCGTTCACTACTTGCATCCAATTTGTGCAAAATATCCCTTTTATTGTTCCAGAAAGCGCTTTTGTTTCTTCTCTTTGGAAACACAGCTTTTTGATTTTGCAGGATAATGTTGCTATGATAAATACCCTCTACCAAAAGAGAGAACAATGAACCAAGATGACAAGACGGGATCTTGGTAAACCTGCGGAATCGATTCAGGATAATGCATGTGTTTCTTCACTTGTGGAGAAAAAACCTGACACCTAACAAGTTCTGTGAATTGTAGTTTACTTACGTTTGCTCTTATCGGTTGAGGCGAATGAAGCTTAGAGAAGTATTTGAACTATGTTTCGGCAAAATGCTTTTCCAACAGTTATATTAAAACCTGGGTAGAAACGTTTGAACATCTCTTTAGGAATACATCGTTCGTATAATGATTTGTATTAGACATCGTTCAAACTTTACCTCCACACAAATTCAACAACTCCTACAATGCCCTAGACTCAAGATTTGTTCTCATTGGAGCTCATCAGTAATATATACTTCATTGTTCAGCAGGAATATGAATTATAGAATAATATTATGAAAGACTTGGGTATTCCTACTGTAAATATACACTATTAATGAACTCTAATGAAAGCGAAACTCGATTCTGTGGTGTTAACTGAGTTTAAGGTTAACTGGATAAAATGAGATTTGCGCATAAAGATAGCATCAGACCGATAAACATTTAAAACCAATAACACTTATTCCACATCACTGCTTTCAAGAAATGGTCAGCTAAATGCGATTTGAAGCAGTAGCTTATTTAGGGGGGCTTGTGTATTATGCAGGACCGACAACAGCTCCGAACTCACTAGAAAAACTGACAGGAGTTGGACTCCGGGAAACGCATTCCGAGTTATTATACCGCTAATGTCATCCCAAAAGGCCGCTCAACTTCTGGCCATTCACCGGTGCTCTTAGGACATTTCTCACAGTGGGGTCTTTTACGGTCGCTCTTTTGGAACCGTCTTCAAAGCATTTCGTGTTGTGACCCTTCAAATTCAAGTTATTGAATAACATGCTGGAAACATGATCCGAAGAGTGCTCATGGCCTATGAATAATAGAAACAAAATTTCAATCCATTTGCTTGGGTTTAAAGCAAAGTTAACACCATCGGACCATTCAGAAATGGCACTTATGGCTGATTGAAAGGTTGTTTTTAGATACACCACGAACTACCATGTCATCGGCATATTTGAATGTGGAAACAGATGAGGTGATTGGTAAGTTTTGGATGTAAAAGGAGAACAGAAACGGGGATAACATTGCTCCCTACAATACAACTTGGTTTAAATTGACAGTGAAACACCTTGTACCATTGAGACAAGCAAATTGGCGTTGATTGGTAAAATAATCGTGCATCCAATCTAAAAGATGTGACGGGATATTATGTTTCTGTCAACATAGTTAAATGCGTTTGTGTAGTCCAAAAAGAAAACGAAATAACTTCGTGCTTTTGGTCTATAGAATGCTTACAACAAGCCACTGCACCCATAATGCAGCGACTTTTACAATAACCGAACTGATTGGAATGATAAAAACCAAGGGAAGAGGGTAGATACTCAATAGTAATTCACTCAAAAGTGTTAAGAAACACTGAAGATGAAGCGATAGACCGAAATTTACCCTATTTATTTTTAGGTACTGGAGTGATGTGAACATCACGCCATGTGTCAACCAGTCTACTTTTTAACAGACATGTATCAAAGATGAATGAAACAATTTGTACGGGGTGCTTAGCACATGTTTTTAGGACTACTGGGGACAACTCATCAGGATCGGAGGATTTATTCCTGTTGATTGCATTCAACCCCTTTAAAACTTGCTCTGTTGTGATCGTCGCAGGATGATGAAGATCAAGTGACGTAGTACTTGGTCTCTTTAATGTTTGCGCAACACTGTTTACTGAAACAAAGGGTCTATGGAGATCATTGATGTCACGTGAGACTGCAGGAGGTAAAGGTGAATGACCATAGAGCAACTTCAGTCCGTTCCATAGGTGACGGCAGAATTTGTCACCCAACACGGTGTCAACATATAATTGATTTAAATGGGCTATCTCTCTTCTGATATAAAAGTTGATAGATATGACAATCAGCTTATCTTGTGAGCGATATGCCTTCTCTGTCAGCCTACATAACCATTTGAGTCCTCCAGCAGAGATGGAGCGGTTGAAAAGTAGGTGGATTCTAACTTTTTGACAGTACTCATCATAACAAACTTGAAATAATTGGTGAGCTTTTCACAGAAGACTGAAATATCGGGATCGGAAATTAGTTGTAAGTCAATACAAGCAACCATGGATTCTAATTTCATCAAACTGCGCTGATGATGTTCTATCATACATATCTTACGTGCATTGATTTTCGTAAGGATTCGCTGATTGCATCCACCATATATCGTAGGTAACATTTTAATTAGATTGATCAAAATTGCCTACTGGTGCATGTTTGAAGGCACAATCAATAGGAACGTCAGTGCTCAACCAAGCGGAATCAAACGAGAAAATAAACCTTTGTTTGGAAAGAATAATAATAGATGGTACGGATAAACAACGGCAAATTGAAAGAGAGAGGAGAGATGGCCACTCACAAAGCCTGTATTAATTATCAAAATGTTGTTATCCTAATCACCTAAGGTGATTCAGCCGCCTTAACGGGTTCGCCGTGGAGGGGATTCCAAGCAACCTGCAGAACAGGGAAAATACAAAAGCTATCATGAAACCAAAAGGTCTAGGGAGAAATGCATATGATTCATTCAGTTCAAAATAGCCGCACCCGCGCCCTCACTACAACTCATTTGGTAAGAGACCTTTATTTAGAGTCAAAAGCTAATAAACTGTCTCCCTTCGTTTCTGTTAAACTGAAAGAATTGACCATCTCCGAAGTGGACATCTGAACAGAGAAATTGTCTATTGTGGTCAGCCCGCTTGTCAGCTTATTGCCAGCGCAGCAAGATTGACCACTGAGCAGATAAACTGAGGACTGTGCGTAAAGGTGAAGCCTGAAAAAGGCTGGTCTTAAGCAATAGCACTTAATCAGAACACCAAAACCAACTCTGCGTTAAATGCAAATCAGTAAAATGCTTTGGTTCCTTCAGGTAAACCAAGACATATATAACGGTAAAACAGGAATGGAAAAACAAGCGTCAGGTAGGAAGAACCGAAGTAAGTAATGTTGACATAAGCTTTTCGGTTGTATAAGCCTCAAACTTTGATTGAAGCCTAATTTGTTCCCCCTCCCCACTATCACTAGTAAAATTACCAATACTACTACCATCACTACTATAGCGATAACCATCGCTTCTATCACCGCCAAAATTCCAGTAGAGCAATACAGCCAGCGGACAAAACACTGCACGATTTAACTCACGACATATTGTTCCGCTGACCGGAGTAGTCGCCACAGATTTCAAATAGGAACATATGGCCGTAAGCATTTTGTCAACTCGTTCATCTGTTTCGTAAGTCATGTACACTACCATATGTCACATTTGCCTGCGTTGAAAATGCCGGAAATCTGGACCAAGAAATATGCAGCAGAACACACAAAAACATTTCGGAAGTTTGAATTAGCATTTGCAGTATTTCCAAGAATGTCCATCAATGTAAGAAGCGACAGTCGCCAGTGATTATACTTATAATTATAAGCTAAGGAAGTTCGATTGTAGAAGCTGGGAAAATTCTGTATTGATCATGCTGAATCTATTACAGTTGGATCAGAATAAAGTTGAAAGTGAATAGTTTTATAATAATTAATAAGCCTAATAATAATAACTCATTAATAATAAAATTAATAAACAGAGATTCACTGATTTTCGTTGATGAGAACGAGTAGCTACGATACTGACTCATGATGAAATGACAAAATCTGGACCACTTATTGCTGCACCTAGATTATCCAAGCATCTGACTTCATCGAGGGACAAAAATTATATTTACTTTAAAAACGCCCTAAACTGCGTCAGAGGGCACGCCAGTTTACGGTGACAATGTTTTTTTGACAGACTAGTTCTGGAGAGTTCAAAACAGGGTGCGAAAAATACTTCTGTTATATCCTGTTCCGCTCCAAAATGAAGGTATCTGAGAAATGAATAGAGTTGCCATTCGCTTGTGTTAATCGACAGTAGCAGAGGTAATTGTGTTGACGGAGGAGTTATATATCATGTGGTATTGTCGTATAGCAAGATGCTGGAAGTCAACCAGGAGTACCGAAGTTAGTGACTTGTTGGATTGAAAATCCACACCTCCGAGGTTTGAATCCTATTGGATATGCTCTGCTCAGGACCTTCAATCCGATAAATGAAACCATTGTACAGCGCTTCAGAGGCTATTTATCATTGACCCCTTTAGTCTGCATTTTGAGTTCATTTAAACAAATAATGTGACTATAGTGTTCAGAAGCATATTAGAACACTGAGATGTTATATTCCATTTGAACTTTCATTCCAATCTTTTTACTGTCTCGATTACGAAGAAACGGAAGCTAAATTATTCGACGTTTTACATAACCATGGTCAATGTTTTAGAGGTAACCGGCCACTTTTTCTCAAACGATTTTGACATAGGATAAAGAATTATGTATGCTGTATATAATAATTTGTCTCGACAGAGATCTACTTGTTATACATTGACGTGATTCATGTTTTCTGGTGAAAAACACTTTTGTCTAGATTTCACTTGGCGCAAGCAAATCAATTTCGAATACGCGATACCCAAATATCCAGCAAACTGTCTAAGTTTCCATCCATTAATTTACCTCTTCCATACACCAAATCTGGTAAAACTTACTCTTTTCATTGCTGTGAAGCTGTTTGCTACTACTTTGCTACCACTACAAAAGGTAACTAAGGTTTCCTTTTGTAGCAGGGAATTTTCATTTTTGTATGTAAATCTACTAACGCAGTTTCGAATTGTTTTCGAAATTAAAGTACCCAGTTGAAGGAGACTCCGTTTTTAAGGATAGGGATGATGAACTTTCCACGGAAGTTAAATGAATGTACTGTGAATGCTGTTTTGCAGTGATAAATTTACTTGGAAAAGTTTAAGCAAATTCATTTCAATATGTTCGTTTGGCTTATTTTAGAGTGTCTGATTCGATTCGTTCAACTCTTTGTTCGCAACTTCACAATAATTTTGTTCTTCTTTAATATTGTGATCTCAATTGAAAGCTTATTTCTCGAGCAGATAACAGTAGACAAAATCAGATGGGACTGAGCTGAAACCGCTATACATAACCTTGAGAATCCTTCGCGATACTGGATTTTCTTCTTATTTACCGTAGACTTATTTTGATGACCTTACATTCATCTAACATATGGAAGTTGTCATAGATGCCGGGCGCAGGTTTGGGGGTCAAATAGTCTAAAATGACACGCCATAGCTTTCTGATAGTTTGCAACATTTGAAAACGTTTTCCGGTCCATACGAAATGCACTCTAATTATTTCTTTTTAAAAGGCTTCCAGTCTCAACGTCTACTCAATCTGAACCATCCATCATTGATTTTTTAATAATGCTCAGAAAGATACTTGCAAATACCCAAGACCTATTAGAGGAAAAGATTTCATATCTAAGCCTTTACTTTACAAGTAGAGACCACTTGACGTATGACGTATAAAGAATTTTCTTTTTGTTTGCCACTCTTGACCTTCCCATATAATTTGTTTCGATTTACTCAGAACGGTTTCAGTGACTACGCGTTGAGATAAAGGTATTATTTACCATGTTTCTATTACATCTACGAAGAACCGAATCAAAACGTCATATGAATTTTAAATGTGTACAGATTAAAATTTTATACGGATGAGACTCTTTTTATTCATCCATATTCATTTTAAGGTAAAATACTTGGCTATTATTTCTCTCCTCTTTTATCGCAGAAAATGAATCCGAGATATTCTTTTAATTCATGGACATTAAATTCACGAGAAAAGAAGATGGATCTCTCACCAGGTTCACATTCCACAAACCAAATTGGACCAAACAATATACAAACTTCAGAAGCTGTTGTCCAATACAATATAAATCAGCCCGGGTAAAGGGTTTATTTTATAGAGCAATGAACATTTGTTCTAAATAAAACTTCAGAGTAATCTATAGCTGATTTCCTGTTCTTAGTACGGTAATTAATAATCCCCGAGTTTCATCGCCAAGTATGGCAACAACTAGACTTTGTTGCTGGTCTTGTACTGTTAAGGTGGGGCTGCTGCCGTGGTTCCGAATAATAACCATGTTCTCCCGCCGCTTTCCAGTTTTCGAACTGAGTGTGATTGGCCTTCGCAGTGATTTTGTCTAATAGAGTGTTTTTGGTATTTAAAGCTTTGTCATTGTTCTGACCGAGCATTCACATAAATGAAGAGCTAACGTGAAACAGTTGAATTACACCTGTTCTGCAATGATGCTTGTTCTCTCTATTGCGAACTTCCCAAAGAGCAACTGGATGTATGAAATTTCTTCCTCTGTATAGTGAAATACTCTTTGATTGAACGATGGGATTTGTTTAGTTTCTCACAAACCAAACTAAACTCAGATCTCTAAGTGTGAATGGAATTTCTGTTTTAACATTATCCACGAACCGTGTAGCCTATTGCAAACATAGATCTGTTTCCTCCCAGGTCCCGTTTGCATAATTTATTGAATGTTCTCTACATCCCAGTGAATTGTTCAGTTCCGTACATCTAACCAAAATGGAAGTGTAGTAGTTTCTGGTAGAACAAACAGCGGGGCAGATTATTTCTTTGGAAAGGATTGTTTCTGAATTATGATTGGCCTATAGACAGAAGCCATTTGCGTAGTGTAAGAACGGATTATGAAAATTCTGCGCCATCAAATACCAACTGATAATGAACTAAATTGCCTAACATTATGAATGAAACGGGATAGAACAAGGATTGTGAACAATACGGAAAGGTTATTTGTATTTGGTCAAGTAATTCTTCTTCTCATTAAACACCCAAGACCGTGGGGAAGTCAGTCCACTGTTGTTGTATTTTCTACCAGTTGTTTTCTATTATTATTTCTATTATTATTATTCAGTATTTTTTATAATAAACGGAACAAGTGCTTGAACTGGTCGGTTCATTGCGGACATTCAAATTCTTTCCCGGGCAGATAGAATTTGGAAACTATTTTTCAGTAGTTTTAACACAACGGATACCTTGAAAACCAACAGGGTTCAAACAGAACAGAAGTCTGCATTTCAGAAAATGTGTAAGACAGGTATCCTATACCAATGTGCATGAACCCTTTAGTGCATCGGGGGACAGCAAAATCAAATTGCAAACGCTAATGAGCTATTGTTCATTTTTTCTTTCGTTTGGAATTCAGCTCTTCTTAGATGGAAATCTTTTTTGAGCAACTACGCGAAACAGTGGTGCTTGCTTGGAACAGTCCAGAGGCTGATCAACACAGCATCATCGTTCCAAGCTTTTGTTTTTCACAACTAAAAGAAGAACACTGGAAATAAAAATAACTTGGTAGCTGCATTCTTTGAACGATAGTCAAAAAACAATGTGGGGCAGCGTATAATTTTAGTTCGAATGGACAGCTATGCGCACAGAAGTAAACTTAAACAGTCGAGTAAAACAACTAAATGGCATTCTGTATTGTCTTTCCAAATACATTTTACTACGGTAAGATAAAAACTAGGCTCTCAAAATAAAAATGCATGCAACCCAAATTAGAATTAGGAGGCGCTGGATTGTACAGAGATGCGGGACGAACAAAGGCAGTTAGAACGCGTTGATGTCCGCATAGGAGAAAGGCCAAGATTTTATTAATCTTTTTATGATATCTACTTTGGTTGCGATAACCAATGGGATGAAAACAAACCGTAATAGGAATCAAATGTGTTAGAATCAAAGGTTGAATGTCCGAATACCACACACCTGTGTTATTCATCTCATCTAACTGTCATGCTTACAACACATCAGATGCAACTATTCGGTGAAACGGGGATAGATGCTTTACCTGAAAAGACTGAACTACCCTGGAAACCAAAGGACATCAATCAGAACTAAACACAAACTAACCATGATATCGGTGGTTTTAAATTTGGTTAGCTGAAAGTTATATATTTTTAGTTTCAAAAATGTTATTCATACTTTTTTCCTCTATAAGTTTCCCTCTATATATAAAATTGATGTAGTCAGTTAAATAACCAAAGCAGAGAAAGTGAACGAATACCTCATATTCATTTGACAGAGTTTAGAAGACCTTATTGGCAAAAGTTTGATCTAAGTTACCAACCGCATTGCAGTTGAAATGCTTTCGAATGGCGAAAGAGGTTACAAACGGATAAAATTGATCATTCCTCTGGGCATGATGACGAATCATTATTGACGATGGGCATGCAGTACGCATTCCGATCTAGACTGCGTAAAAATCAATAACAACCTGAGTATAAAATAGAACTGTGAAGAGTAAATTAGAACGCACTTCTGTTTAAGAGAATTTCTTTCTAAAAGCACGCACTTTGATAATTTGTGAAAAAATATGTGCGTAGACGCTCAGGAATATTTATGATCCACCGTACAACGAGCAACAGTGGTTAATGATCTTTGTTTCACTTGACTTCTCATTCGAACCGCAAAAATTAAATTAATTTTGGCAGTGAGTGGTTTCAATGGCACTTACATAACATACTTTCATTACATATTACAATATATATATATATACTAGAGTTTATAGTGACCAAATTTAAATGAAATAAAAAAACAAATGTGACCGAGGGGAAATGAATAAACAAAGATGTTTTCAATCGGTAGACTGGGGCTTGACCTCAGATAAACAACTAAAATGGCCATATTGGCCATAGCGCAACAGCCTTGGTAGATATTGGGATCTCATTGGTGCGGCCGTTGTCATGATCAACAAAAGTTCATCCAAATTGCGTCAAACAACAATTTGTGCCGCTCAGAATTTGTTGCTTTTGAAATTCATCCTACCTGAGTACTACAGGGGTGCGATGTCGGCACTGGTTTCTATGGAAAAAAAACACCAATGAAGTGTGTCATGAGTACATGCCTGGCATAGAATCTCCCCACACGGTGGAGGTACCATGAGGATAAGCTTCTTGCACCTGTTAATACGTAGTGAATTCTATAGAAACGGATCATGGTGCGTTCGAAGTCCGATAAAAGGACCATACTTGATAATACTGTATTTTTATTTTACTGCACCATTTTTAACTATTAATCATGCGCATTTCCTCAGACACCTAATATTTTTTACGTGTTGCAACAATTTTGGTCCTCAGTCAATTTCCTTATATCGAATGAACAAAACACCTCGAAACAAAGATCAAATGTCTCATTATTGCAACAACTTTTTTGATGTTATATGTGAAAAACAAGTGAAAGATTTACAGGATCGGTTAACTTTTTTCCTTCTGTGAATCAGGACTTGATAGCGGTGATAGCATAGGAATCATTCGCTTTACATTCTTTGTTCAAAATAAACTATCAGCAGAAATTTTTAACAAATCTTCATGTTGCACAAAAGACTTGTTTTTAGTGCTTTATCTTCAGCAGATAACAACTTAGACAGTATAAATCGGAGTAACAAATGGATAGCAAATACCAGAAACAACCAAATAAACTTTGAGAAAACGAGTCGGTGAGCGAACAATTGTTTTCGGATATTCCTACTTATGCTCTTACATATCATATGGTGGAAAAAATTCTTACATAATCATAGCCATTGGCTCATTTTAAAGTCAATATTCGGGGGTGGAGAGTAATGGGAGTGTGTATGTGTGTGTGTGTAGGAATGTTTAACGTGTTAGTTGATGTGACCTTTCCTCACTTGGGTCAAGTGACACGTCATGTTCTGTCTTGGTTTTCACACACGGCCAAGGCAATTGGAGCGCCTACACCAGTCGCTTTTGGGTACACAGGTCGGGGCCTAGTAAGCGAATGGCGATCGCCTCGGCCATAGCTAGTGTCCAAACTCGGGCCGCCCTTGAGCGATTGATTGGGATGCGATAAACCACATCAAATGCTTTCTCCGGATCGATCTTGGGGCCGGTGTCGACGAGATGCCCCACAATGGCGCTTGAGATACAGCCGGTNCAGCCGGTTTTTCCTTGACTCAACCATCAGAGGGTGGTGCTCCTTAATACGTTGAGACAAACGCCTTACCGTACGACCTATGTAACATGCACCACAGACGCACTTAAAAGAGTAGATTATCATGGATGAGGTCGGTTTCGGCAGTTTGTCTTTCACTTGCATTCGCATCACGGGCGATGTAGAGAATACTGGTCTAAGTTTTGCTGCGGGGAAGGTGGAATTTACAGCCGCTTTCAGTGACTGTACTAGGCTCTCGGTGTGTGAGTCCCCCTTAAATGGGATCCTTATGAATAATTCTTTCTTGGGGACACAGATGGCGTTTTCCTTCTCCGGATTGAGTCGAATATTCTTATCGATGAACTTCTCCGGATAACCTTTGTCCTGCAGCGTTTGGCGGATGAAGCGTAGTTCTTCATCTACTGAACAAATCTTCCGGGCTCGGAAGGCTAGAAACCGAACTAGATTGCGTTTATATTTCACAGGAACAAAACTATGGAAGTTGGTATATTGACCATTCCATGTTTTCTTTCTGTTGGTCTGTCTTCTTACTGATCCATCTTTTTTCCTGGACATGGCTACATCCGGAAAGGCCAATATGTTGTTCGTTTCAACCGCTTCAGTGAATTCCAGTGATGGATATGTTTCATTAAACAATTTCATTATCTTGTGGATGTCATGTTTACGATCGGTCACACAGAAGATATCATCCATATATCTACTGTAGTGTGCTAATCCTTCAATAGTTTGGCTCAGCGTGCTCCTTTCCAGTTTGGCCACGAAGCAGTCAGCTAGCAACGGACCAAGTGGAGATCCCATAGCAACCCCGTCCATCTGACTATAGATAGTACCGTTAAATAGAAACTGGACGTTACGTGTGCAGATTAATAGCAGTTCCTTTAGATTGGTGACCGGAATACCAACGTCCACATTCAGTGCTTTTATTTGATCACAAATGAATTCCACTGTCTCCAGCAGGGGTACATTAGTGAACAGTGAGACCACATCTAAAGAAAACATCATCTTTTCTTGCAGGTCCAGGTCTTTTATTTTGCCTACAAACTGGAAACTGTCTCGGAGACTGTGTGTGGCGAGTCTACGACGAATGGGTTCTAATAATTCGACCAACCACTGCGCCATTGCGTGATATGTTGAATTTACCATTGCCATAATAGGTCATATTGGAACTCCTTCTTCATGGATCTTCGGGAGACCATACAGTCGACGGATGGTGGACCCACATAGTTTCAGTCTCTCGTACGCAGCATTATCTATGTACCCCTGTAACTTTAGCGCCTTTAGTAGACCTGTGATTTCACCCTCCACCTTTACTGTCTCAGCCTTTTCTTTACTGCATCTAGAGAACTTTTTGTCATCCGAAATTATTTCAGGGAGCTTTCGAACATAATCATTTTTGTTGATAAGAACCACCCCGGTGCCTTTATCTGGTTTGAGCAGCATGATGTCTTTGTTCTTTTTGAGTTCCCTCAAAGTGTTTATATGCTGACGTGTAAGCGGTCCGCGGTTGTGTATGTGTACCCATCGGTACTTATAGCAGTTTGTCACCAGTAAACTGTTAAACCTTTCCAAATCCTCGTCTGAATTAGGTATCAAATCCTTTGTTTGACCCATTAGGCTTTCGAATTGCATCTGCAAATCGATTCGGTTAACTGTCTTCGGGGGGCAACAAAACTTCCATCCCAGTGATAAGACTTCCATTTCTATAGGAGATAGCTGCCTGTCCAACAAATTATGCACGAATCTCTCTGGTTTATTGGGAAAAGTGGACATCTGTGCGATCTTATGGGAATCCCGTAATAAACGTTCTCGAATGATCTGGACGCGATGCGTACAGATTTGACTTACGAATATACTGAATTCCAATCGTTCAATCTCCGGTAAATCGTCCACAAAATGCTGCCGCTGTAGGATGTTCCACCCCCAAATATTGACTTTAAAATGAGCCAATGGCTATGATTATGTAAGAAGTTTTTCCACCATATGATATGTAAGAGCATAAGTAGGAATATCCGAAAACAATTGTTCGCTCACCGACTCGTTTTCTCAATGCTATCAGGGAATATTCAAACCAAATAAGCATTGACGTCCAACTTCTAAATTAGACGAGCTGGAAATTAGGATAAGCAACGAGAGAGGGTGGTCTTGAGAGACAGTGACTTAACACAGTGTTGTGTGCCCCCACGCGGATGGAGTTCGATTGCGGATTCCCGTTGCTTTCGCCGCGGTCAGAGTGCGGTGTTACACCCAACTGGATTACAAACCTAGTAGAAGGGGTGAAACACTTGATAGATTTCATTGAGTGACCCGAATCCACAATGCGTGCACAGGTGGAGCTTGTGATTGAATGTGTGACTCCAACATGCAACCAATCAGAATGATGCGTGCGTTTACTTATGAGACCAATGGGCTGTGCCCCACAATAAAACTAAGACCAGGAACTTATTTAGCTCCGAAACCACAATAGGCTCCTTTAATCTATACAGGCCAGAAGATGAATCGATGAAAACAGTCGTTCGCCTCTGAATGTGTGCTCTCGTGTCAAAACTAAGATCGCTGAAGCAGGAACTTAACATGCAAAGTGAATCCTGCTGATGGGTTTGGAAGCGACTGTGAAGTAACGTTATGTTGTTTCCATAGGTTTTCCAAAAATCTTTCCGGATTTATTTTTTTCGAAGGATTTGAAGCGGTTTGTAGTTATTTTTAATCCTATAGGTGTGGCGTATTTTCTTTACTTTCTTGGCGGGACAGTCAAATAAGTTTCGCTTTCTTTTGATAGGTAGATAGATAACTTTGAAATGGAAAGTGTTGATCTGATCAATGAGTTTTGCGGCATAAACTAAACGTTAGATAGAACAAAGCCTGAGTGCCGTTTTAGGCACGCGTCAAGAAATTTGATCGGGTTTTCGGTTTCTTCTTCTAAAGGGAAATTCAAAATCGAATGCGCACAATTGAATGTCACTTATTATTACTTGAATTCCGAAAAGTTGAAAACCTGAATAATTGTTCACAAACGCCACATCCACCAGTCAACTGTGCTTCCTTGCGGCTAACTCTACGAGAATCCTTTTTTGAACACTAAATGTTAGCGACTTTGAAAAACTAGACAAGAAATCTTAAACGTGATTTAAAATTTATAATGCTTACTTCAGCTCTTCGGTGAGTTTGGTTTAGCGTTCTTTTGTGGTCTACTACATTGATAGCTCGGCAGAGTGCCACTTTTGTGAATCTAACTGTTTCACTCTTGTGTAACAAGAGGCACGTTGAACCAAAAACTATTGGAATCAACCACTTAAGATAATTTAGAAGACTCCTGGATATCGGGACGTTCACGTACAATGGCGTCTAACACACTTTTAACAGCTCAGTTGCACATTCGTAAATCATTTAATGACAAACTCACCACCGGGAGTATTTATTAAGTTAATTTATACCATTTTAACCAAAGTTCGTTATTTTTTCCTAAGGACATTAAATTTCGAATGGTCAAGTATTTGCAAATGTCCTGACACAGAGGGTAAAGAACATCAGAAGTAGTGGAAAGGTATTTGTTTTATCAAAATCTAATAAATGTTTGCATCGGTGTTTTAATAACTCGTCAATAGTTTTGAAGTGCCTGGTGCACTCAAACAGCAAATGGGTGGTTTTTCTGCGTAAATAACTCTTTCACTAACGTTTTCACTAATTGTGCTACAATTTAAAAAGTAGTACTCCCGACCGTTTCCTCAACGTATTTTAAGCTGTCCTTTGGAGAGTAGGAGGAGCTGTAACGAAGAATTTCCACGACATTAACTGGGCTGGTGATCCACACTGCTCTGTCACTTATCCATCAAATTTAACTTGAGGTGATTTACTGCAATCTTAATTACACTTGAAAAATAAATTTGATAATGGCTATCAGATATGACAAAGCGATTTGGCTCGTGATTAGAGAATCTGTAACGATGGCTATTAATTTATGCAATATATTTATGATAAGACTGACAAAATGTACTTCTAATTGACATGATTGTCTTTAAAAGCGGTATTACTTATTTATGGTCGTTATAAAACAAGGCGACTTATGGACAGTTTTTGTTTACAAAGTAGCTCAGATGGGCCTTATCGGGATCTAGAATATTTTGCTGTATTCATACACCATATTCTAGTCATAGTTGAACTACTCGGACTCTGTCAAGCTGGGTTTGGTATTTTATGCCGAGCGAGATAATATAGGACTCACATTACATTTATCATATCTCAATTTCAATTTCACTGTATTTTTTCACTTTTTTGAATGTTTACGAAAATGATGAAAGTAACACTTGATCCTCGAGTGGGATAAATAACGTCGTTCTCGGTTTCATGTTTGATTATTCATTTAGATGGAGGCAGTAGTAGACGGCGCATTTTATCATTTAATGGGTTTGTAGGCGAGGTAGAAGAATGTCACTATCACTGTTGGGAGTCTACGTCTCATCATTACTTTAGTACCGTTGGAATAAAACACATATACATATATACACATCAGGGAGTATGAGAGGAATGGAGGCTTTGGTTTGATAATATGATGAATTCATCGTGTACATGAGTCGTGAGATGAAAAGCTAGGAATCACTCTTTTCGAACTTCCCCAACCAGCATTTTTATCAGAATTCAGGTCACAGAATTTGAGCACAAATTATATTTCCGAACTAATAATATTATAATCCGAACTAAAAATGTACTTTGGGTAGAAAATTGGAAGTCAGTGAGACGTTATTAGATAAAAAAGGTCTGCGACAGTGGTTCCCGAAGTTTTAAGAGTTTCGGTCCTTTATACCAAACGGAATTTGGGAGTATCGTATTTCAGATAATTTGTCATGGGGATTTCTGTAGTTAAACTTTTGGATGACTGCTTAGGACATGGCAGTAATAACGTATTCCGTTCAATCCCTGAAGATCAATGCGTTAGACAATGTAATAACTCAAAGAAATCTCATCTGACATAAATAAACTACCATTCAGACTCTTTTGGTGTCTCGTAATGTAAGTCAAGACTGCCTTTTTATGCTTGCCTTTAATACCAAGAGGATTCGTCGATCAACGGAATAACGTCTCCTATACTAATTTTTATCCCAAAAATGATAGTAATTGCACTTTGACGAATCGTATTTCCTCCTATGGTGCAACAACGAAACACTCGTTCCATTCATCCAGACTGCATTCATAATGCAACCGATACCACTAACAGTCGTGTCATCATTCCTTGAAACTAAAAGGTCATGTATACTGCGCATTTAATTCTGCTTTATTTTTGGTACACCTAAGACTCTCGCGTAGAAGATATTCGCCACTTTCGGCTATCGATGTTTACGCAAGTTTGCGCACATGGAATGGATCAAGCGTTTAAGCAACACGAAGATGAGTTGTCGTATATTTGGTAATGATTGGATGGAGAATTCGTTATCACAACGAATTTAAATCAACAGTAGTCAGACAAGTATTGCACATGCCCAACTGTCGTCTGCCCTTCAACACCTTTTATGCACTTACTCCTCCAGATTGGAGGAATTCACGTGATTTTCGTCAGGTGACGTGGAACAGAAGTATGATGAAATGCATAGAGAGATAAGGTAATGTAGGCTTTTTCCGTCCTCCAGATTGGAGTTGGCTGAAGGCACTAAATGATATGACAACAAAGTGACAGTGGCAGTGTTTCTTGTGGCACTTCTTATCAGGTCAGAATCCTTGAATATTTATGTATGCACATTTAGAATGCGTGTTCTGTCGACTGAACATTAAGGTTCATTTTCTTTGCCTCCCTCCAATTAGGCCCAGTCCCGGTCCATATTAGTCATTCTAACTTGACCGGCAGTGAACAGCGTGGTTCGCCTAACTGTCTTTCGCTGTACAGTCATAACGATGGTGAGTACCGTCCCAGGTGCTTGATCGTTTCACTGAAATTGCGATAGTGATATTTTAGTCCGACACCAAATTCAAGTTTCACTCCTCGGGAGCAGGATTACTGACAAAATGTCGATAGTCAATTCAAATGGGCATTTATACAACGGGGCCTTATAAACATAATCCAGTAATCGATTCGTGAATCACAGCTAAAAACAACGTAAATTCTAGTCATTCACAAGACATTGTGGTTAATTTTAGTCTTGCAGTTAATTATGGACATTGTTATTACGTTTGAGTGCCAATGTTAATTTTTTGGCCAAAGTGCCTTCTATTAGTTCAAACATTGCATTAAGCCCTAAACAAGCAGCATTCCAAATCGTGGGCTGAAACAGCTTATGCACAGGTATTTGTATACATGTAAACCTGGACATGGCGATCGGTTTATCGATTCACCTTTTTGCGATGCGTTTTCTTACCGACCGACAGAGGTCAACCGCCGTCGGATTTGTTCTCGTCTAAGGCATACACGATCAACGGTCTAGGCCTTACCTTTCTTTACCAGTGGAAAATAATCAAACCCAATGGAACTCGCTTACAAAGTACTTTTGTTTATATATATATATATATGTATGTATACAGCGGTTTATTCCGAGTGGGCGGGCTTGTGCTGGGCTCGCCTTTAGCAACTACTGTTGCACATCCCATGCTTCCATCGTGTTTATTTCACATAAGGTTAACCCGGTGTTGATGCAAACACAAAATATCACCCTCAGTTTCGGGGTTTCCTTCAAACGGTGACAACTGTGCTGTTGAGGTGTTTATCCAATTATCACTGATCATATGGGATTGTCCACTGTACCCATCGAGGGTTAAGCATAAGGTCACATTACAATGAACTCAAGCATATTGACTCTGTTGCAAAACTCTACATTGTGCTTCAGTCAACCCGTATTGCCAATCGGACTATTCATTTGCCCTATCAGTTGGGTAAACTGAGTCTGAAGGTAAAATAGGGTACTCTATAAAACAATCAACGACTAAGCTTTACGTGATTTTACAGTTCAGAGTCACTCTACAGAGGCTTTTCATAGACATGTACTTATTTGAACTAACCACAAAACTCGAATGAAAAGTGAAATATTCTGTTCAGTCTACGGGAATCAATGTTCTGTTCCACACCAGTCACCGCCACTACTCCTTTTAAAGTTTAAGAGAAAATACTGTGTTTAAATGAGAATTCACCAATCTGAGTCTGCCGAGAACCCCACAAAATGATTAATGCTTTGACCGTCAAACACTACCTACCGGAAGAATAAAATGCGAAATTTTCTGATACTTATCCCTAACAGTCAGTGACAGCTCAGTTGAAAAGAGGCAAGTGCTGATTATGTCAACGGGAACTATACAGCAGACTATTCACACAAATTATGATTGAAGTAAAATACGATGGATTTTATGTGAATTGGTTTTTACTTGTGTGAATTACACTGAACCGAATAGCTTGCTTTCTAAACACGCTGATAACGGGAAACTATATTTAGTGACTAGATAAAGCCTAACCTTGACGGACTGGTGAGTTTTAATCATTATTCGTAAGATACCGGGAAGAGAGATACGGTCTTTATTAGACAAAAAGATCGTGAGCTGGGTTACGTTTTCCGCTGCTGGCTTGAACCATTTGGCAACACTAAACGATGAGAGAAATTCGACGACCGATGTAATAACCATTCCTTTTGAGGGTGATCAGAAAGAATTGGTATCTTATCAACATGGGAACTCTGCAGCGCACACGCATATTGATCGCACCTACTTTTAGGAATTTGTCAGTTGCAGTTCTTGTCTTAAGCCAGTTTAAAGCCTCTAGAGATTGTTGTATAGGAAGATATATATAACATGATCAAAATCCATCACTTTCTTGCCGTATTAACGGCGGTCTTGAAAGATGCTTAAAAAAATAATATTAGCACCGCAGGTTGTGAAACGATGAACAAAAATTAGCATCAAGTGCACGGAATGAGTTAACAATACTCAGGTGAAATACGTGACTAGGTATTAGTATTGTCCCGTCCCTATATTTTAAGTGCCCTCTACTTAATCCTACTGATGATTAATGTTTCATAATGAATCAATTATAGAATATGCTCATATTTTCTGATTAACCATAGCTTCGGTGACCATTTATAAAGGAGTTCCGGTATTCACATTGCGGGAGATGAATGCAGATTATTCTATCGTTATAAATTTACACCCACTGTATACATCTCGGACTCTATTGTGAATCAAAATCGGAAGGCGGTCACATGGGTGTTAAACTGTCTATTGGGTCCTGGATTCGAAAGTTAGTGGGATTGGTGGTTTTGCACTAATGATAACAATCAGCTTCAGATTCACTTTTTACAACCAGTGACCATGCACAAGTTTTGGTTGCAGTCTTTCGGCCTCCGATTTGAATANTAAATGCGCAGAATGAAGTTTGGAATGTTGGGAGAAAATTCAAGCCCAAAAAAGACAATTAATAGAGACTGGGGTTGCAAGAATAATGAGTAGATTCACTAGCGCCACTGTTTGCGACCTCAAGCGATATCGCTCAGTGTCTGCAACCATCGGTGACTCTGATCTGGACTTCCTTAGTCAGGGAGCCCAACGGGACTTATATGACCCAATCTCCTGGTTAGTGTTTTCATACCCTTATACCAGGTCTTATTTTGACCATCCTTGGCTCTGTTCCAACCGCTACCTGCCTCGACACATATCTCTCGCCGTGGTGACCTATTTGGTGATTCCCAAAACATGTCCCGACCAGCGTAACCTATGGAAGTCGACCACCTTCTCCAGAGGATAACTGCTATTACCTAAAGCTATACGTCTAACCTCAGCATTGCTCGTCTGATTACCCCATCAGACTCGTGCAATGCGACGTAGACAATGGTGTTCGAACACCAAAAATCTATTTTTATCCTGTTGCCGTAGCGGCCAAGTCTCTGCACCATAGAGCAGCACTAACCGAACTGTTGCAGCATTTACTGGCCTTCAGGGTGCCATAGATGTCTCAAGTTGACAAATGCTAACTGAGACTCCTGTGTGCGTACCGATGCTGCATCTGTGAAGCGTAGAATATAGCAGCCAGTAAGGTATGAGCAACCGCACTTCACAGATTTACACATTTGTAGTTTACATTTCCTTTGCTTCGTGTGCCACAAACTGCATCGTGTAACCGCAATAACTTCTCCGACAGTTTCACTCTCCAAAGCAGATATAACAGGTATTCAAAAATGTTAGAGAGTTGCCATCCAACTGTCAATGAAAGTGAAGTAAAAATCTTTGGTTTAAGGTTCAGATGTTTTAAGCTGGTTGCATTAAACAAATTTCTTCAAACTGGAAACATTTCAAACACTTTGTTAACAAATATTAGACTGTTTTGTTTGTTCATTAATTAGCCAAATATTTATTTATCATGAACATTTTACTTCATTTACCATCAATCGGTTGGCTATTTAATTTGATCAAAATGTGCGTTCCTGCTATGAAAAGCGTCATTGACAACCATGAATGTGGTACCTATTGAATAGTGATATTTCACGAGACTAATAGCTATAGAAGCACTCACAGACTCACCTCATACACCGTTGACAATGGTGTTTCACCCAAATCAATTAATCTCATTTTTTTGCAATCAACATTCGATAAAACAACTTTGCTGCTAAAGTGAGCATCTTTAATCACTTCCATGAGCCAGTTTAAGCATTATAAGTACTGAGTTTCCGCTTAGTGTTAATAAGCATCTGATGAGCTGTATCACGAAGTGATCAAATTTTGGTACTCGGAAATATAATGACCACAAAACGTGATTCCATAGAACATTATCATTTATTGAGATTCCTGGAGTAAGCTTGGGTAACCCTAAGTATTTAGTTCAACTGTTTAACAGCTCCCTCTGGATGGGTCCAAATCAAATGGATTTGTTTGTATTTTGTTTTTGATTCCCGACGTAGATGAAACCGGCTTTTGTATTATGCGTTGCGTAAGAGTATGCCCTTGTAAACAGAATTAATCTCCTGACCAGCTTATACGTAAATATAGACTTTCAAGAGGCATACCAAACCGATTTTTTTTTACTTTGAGATAAACAGCGAAATGAGTTTAAAGAATAAGTCCCTGTAAAAATATCTGTGCTCATAATGTTGCATGATACATAAATAAAAGAACGAAACGTTTTATTGAGCGAATTTTACTTTCGGTACCGAAAGTTAGGCACAGAGTTTTACGTCTAAACCAGCTCCAACTTCACTAAAATGTATCTATATATATATTGAAACATAATACTTTCAGTTGATGTTGACCATGAGAACGCAGCACAGATGGTTGACCAAGTGAGCGCTTCTGGCTTCATAAACCGGTAGGTGGGGTGGTTTGTAGCATCGCAGATATGGTTTGATATGACCTATCATCAGCTATCAGGGAGTAAAATAAGACCGCGGTGGAAAAGAAATTTGAAGGGCTGAATGGTGGGATGACTACAAAAACGATAACATTGTGCATTTGATGCTTGCAAGATAAGGGAACACGTTAAACAAAAGTGGTAGATTCAAGGTTCAGGAGAGACACGTCAAGTGATTCATCCAATAAGATGGGGTCATATCAAAAGAAAGAGTAGTAAATAAATAATAAGTTCATGTTTACTTTTAACTGATTTGTTTGCGAGAAGTCCAATATCAGTCTACGGTTGACAAACGTTGAGCACGTATAGTTCAAATGAGGACAATCGTTTTGTTAATGTGGTATCGGGTTCAAAAAAACAGATATACATGTAGATAAGAGTAAAATCGGTTGACGGAAATCACTTTTTTCTTATTACCGAGGAAAACAGTCATCGTAAATTGGCTCTGGGAAAGCAGATTGTATCATCAGGGAAAGGAGGAAGCGAGCTCGGTTTTAGTATTTCATTAGTGGGAAAAATGACAAAGTTCAGTATAATCCAGAGTAAATGAATTGGGAAGGGCAATGGAAGAAAAAACACGAGGCATTTTCGAGGGTATGGTTAAATGTGGTGGNTAACTGATGCAAATCTCCGATCGGCAACCTTATTTGAACTTCACTGACTTTGTTTTCTATCGTTTAGGGAGGACTATATTCTTTCATTTGGCAGTCAAAGGAGAGTGAAGCTCCACCATTTTAGTAACTTGCCTTTTTTCCAATGAGTTTACCTCTCCCAAATTAGCCCTGAATGATTACGTTTCCGACTAGCCATGTTAATTCTCTTCTGGTGTCGGAGAAATATTAATATCATCCAATATCGTACCAATTGAAACCATGCAGTTCACGCTTCATAACAAAATAATCGGCGATTGCAAGACTTCTGTAATTCAGTTACTGACAAGACACCTGTCACTATTCTTCGAAACAGATTTAGCCCCTACAAACTTTTACGAATTTGGTTCTGTGTCACAAACAAGTGGAATGCATTTTATTTGCAATCAGTCATTCACATGCGTATTAAGATCGGAATGAAACTTCAAGCAATGTTTAAAGGGTCCCGTCAAAATGGAAATATCGCTCTTCCATGTTGGATTTATTATTGTCAATGAATTTGTGTCGAATCAAAATTTAAAGATGGAAGAATTATTTGCTTCACATGGAGGCAGACAAAACGTCCATTTCTGCTTGATTTCGTCAGATTGAAATAAATTTCAATGTAACCGGTAGTATCACAGAAGTAAGCTAGGAAAGCGCGTGGTACGGGATTAATATAAAATTTTTGGGTGTCCGCGATGATTTCCTTAAAAATTTAACATGTACAAACTGGCTGAAGGAGGCGATTATCAACCCGCATTCAAAGATTAGTCGAGCATGTAATAAATTCTTGAAAATGAACAATTTCTTTGAGAAAATATTGGTTTTGTTGCAAGCAAATGTTTTTGTAAAATTCTGATGAGATTTATTCGAATCGGGGTTTTCGGAAATCGATGGTAAAAATTGTAACATAAATGTAAATAAAGTTGAGGATGAAAAAATTGATTCCTCAAAGTAACCTTAATGCCTACGCTTATCTTGGAACCATTTTTAAGTTATTGGAGAATGTTTAAATATTACATTCTCCGGGATTGCAGCTTCCTACAAGTACGGTTGGGAATTTAATGAAATGTTATTAAATGTCTATTCCACATCTTACTTTGGATTGTCATATTACAATTGTGATGCGTTACGCCAAATATGTTGTTTCCGGAGCAAGTTATGAAAATGAGTGAATCTTCCATATTAATTATTGTGAAAACGTACAGTAATTTCGAAATTTTGTCAACTAATTTAACCAGTTCCTCACTTTCATCTTCTATGAAAATAAAAATAAATAGAAAACAAGCGATCGTTTGTGACTGAATTTTTTTAGATCATCAAAATCCGTCAAGAAGTTAGTAAAAATGAAGTAAAAAAATAAATCAAACAAGAATTGAGGATCATATTACATTCCAATATGATGATGCACAAGTTGTAACATAATCTACAGAACATGGATGAAGTTTTCTCGAGATCACTCAATCGAGTTGATGATTTTCGAATAGTGAATGTTTATGCATTACAATATTCTTTCTCTATTGAATTCTTTGTCTATTTTGATAATGAATCCCACCGCAGAATATTTTTCTGAATCAGTATGTGGATTTAATCAATAAAACGGAGGTTATTAACCACATGTTGTATTCACAATCATTCACCTTACTGGAACAAGTCTGTATCACCGGCCTGGTTATTTGTGTCATACTGCTTAAAATTATTATCATTTGCTCAATTTGTTGGAACTTGATTAGCGTTTTGCACGTTTTGTCACTCTACTAAAATGTCATATTTGTTCATCTCTATCAATCAAGCCAAACACATTGAGAGCGTTCCAAATCAATCTTACTGAGCCGAATCAAAAGGTGTCAGGTTACGAGCCGATTTCACAAAGCTGCCGAATGGGGTTTTCTTATTTTTCCGGTATTCGTTTGTTCAATCTTCATTATATGAATAAAATTTTAACGGCAAAATTATTTGAGTTAAAAGTTCCGTAGATAAGTGTGTTGTGAGGTATCACTCGCACTTGTGAGTAGTAGTATGCAAAATAGTGCGGTTGTCGGTTTACTTCAACAATCAGAAATTAACAAGCTACTGTGTCTCACAAAATAACTACGGAATGCGCCCTTCATTACTCGGTGTGCTACCGGGAATTCCGACGACATGTTTCAAATCAGATATCTGTTTGCCAAATTACTGATATCCTAACTTTAGTCTGCTTTCCCTCGACCGAGTAGCTCCTTGTGGAATTATACCAAGTGTAATCAGTTCGAAACTAAAGGTATGAGTGCAATGTATTTGAGTATACTTTGGGCATGCCCGGTTTGCATTTTGTCGTCTTTCAAAATGATTTTAACTGCTGTGTCGTACCCAGCTAGGCTCGATGAAAGTTACATCAAGAAATGAGTAGTTATATCAGATACGTTCATGAGGATGGTCAAGTGTTGATCACCGTCAAATCGCTCCGTGGGTGGTCTTTGTGCACCACTATTTGAATGCATCAATTTCTACGTGTCTACACTAACCCTTTGAAATTTGTGTAGAATATATTTTAAATGAAAAAATAAAATAGTACAAAAACGAACCTCTATTTACATTAACCTTGCAAAGCATCGGAGTTATAGATTGACTCAAAAGTTATATTCAGTTGTCTATGTAGAACTGCGCAATTAAATTCTCATTTATTGGTCACGGAATTGTGCTTCATTGTGAATTTGTGATTGTCTGCATTGTAACTGCTGCACCAACAATGTTCATGCTATTTTAGGAGAATGCGGAAAAGAATGTCTTTGTCATTTGGAGACGTGTAAACAGCAGGTGCAACAACCGGTCCGAAATGGTGTATTTTCTCCCATCCCCGCTCAACACAGTAACAGAACAACATGAAATAATATGCTTGAAGAGAGAAAAAAATTGGTTGCTGAAAATAAATGACACGTACATTTATAAACACAACTGGATTCAGACGGCCACCACATAAGCAGTTAAAGATTGCTTTTGGTTAACTGTTTGCCTTTGATTTCTTTAGTCACAATGCAATTTCCTACGGTAAAACTTGGATTTCTGCTTCAATCAAAGGTTTTCCCGTTGTTTCCATGGACGAAAACCAGAGGTTTCAGAAGTTTGAAACATGAATACTCCTGACACAAAATAACCTTTCGTAAACTGTGTTCCAATTTTATACGCAATTATAGGTTGGAAAATATATACCCTCGAAAAAAATTAAATCGTAACTAATCTAAGCTTCTGAAGGATAAAATACTAGATATATACAATTTATTGAAAGCACCTTAAAAATTTTTGTTTAAAAAATGCCTAAAAATTGGCTAATGTTACATACATACATACATACATACATACATACATACATACATACATGTATACATAAATACGTACATACCCAATGATACACCTGAAAAAGCATTTAACAACTGGGAATATGAAGCTACTGAGGCACTCGCTGAGACAGTTGATGTTGACTGACGGATGATTCTTGAAGGATACATGTGAGTACTTTCATCGATGATGGTTCTGAGGCGTGGAATGTTGTATGCGCGTATCAAAAAACAGTTATTTTTAACAGGTTATTGAACTTGAATGAAGTTTAAAGCCTTCATCCCAACTCAACTGGTGAAGGGAAATCTGAAAAAATAAATGGGTGGTAAACCTTGTCAGCCTCCTTCTGGGATCTATGTTAATGTCGCATTTTCATGCTTATGATATTGCAATGCGTTTACAAGGACTAACAGTTCAGTTATTCAGAGGAACCGACAAATAACGGGCTGTAATTTATGAGTAACTATCTATCTGTATTTGGACTCCCTGAGATAATTGGAGTACCTGAAATTTTGTAACTTTCACCTTAATAAACGTAATCGTTTTGGGTGGAAACTACTGTTCAGTTCGTCCAGCATGCTGGTAGCTTAGTTCGTCTCTGAAAAATCATTTCGCTACGTTGAAAATGCAGTATTTTTCTCCAATCTGCACTTTTTTCATCTTGCGATATTTGTCACAAGATAAATTAAATGTCGGAAATACCAAGAAGGCTTTCAAAAAAAGCAGTAAACAAATAATTTTATGGTTTGAATAGAGGTGTAAATATTGATTAGGACGAAATTGTGTTATCTCTGTTTCTGAAGTTACAATGATATTGCATGTTTGTACTCACAAATGAACATTGAAATGTAACTCTTGGCATTGAATAGCCCATTTTGAGTTTTTCGTATCAGTGAATAATCTTTTTAAGGTATTGCTCGATGTGGTTGGAATGCAATATTGATAAGGGATTAGAAGAAGCTCTCCTGTTCCCTGAGCAAGTTTTTCCATTGCAGAATAAAATGATTGGCTCTGAATTGTTTTTATTCCGGGGTAATGTGAAAAATCTGACAAATGGCATCACTTCATGGTGCATCGTTTTCTTCGCGTGGAAGATTTTGAAATACACATATGTGATTTGTTTGCGAGTAAATTGATGAAGTTAACAATATCCCTCTCTCACGATCAGTGGTGAAGATAGCAAGAGATGACAGAGCATCAGTTTGCGTGTCAACTTATTCCCCCGGGCCGAGAGAAAGAGAGGTAAAAAAAGAAGTGCATTTTATCCGCACAGCTGAAATCGTTCAGCATCAGTTGTGACATTAGTTGGTGTCATTGGTGAATTATGTGCGTTTCATGCTGCACTTGTTTTGCTAAGGGTATTACTGTTTGCGATAAGAGTTTTTATCTTTTCACCGGGGGTACAAAATGAGCGGAACAGTTTGAACAAGCTTGCAAACGGAAAAGATGTCACCACTTGGGAAACATTGATGTAACTGAAACACAAAACCGTAAAAGTGGGTCGCTCCACATTGAATGTGTTAAGCCAAGACAGTTAGTCAGAATTTCGAGTTGGTACGTTAGACATTTTGATATTAACTAAAAGCTCACTTGTTGAGTATATGCGATCCATTGTTCTCCAACCGTAAAGCAATACGGTTGATTGGTCAAACTATGCTCGAAAAGTTACCACAGTTTTGCAGAGTTTTTATCTGACTTGATTGCAGTGTGGCATTACTTTCAAACAAAATCACCAGAGAAAAATTGAATAGATTTGAGCTTTACAACTGATTGTTTCCTACCCGTTTGGATATTGGCCGATCATATCATCATCGAACTTCGCGATCAATGATGTATTACTCAACCCAAGGTATCCGATTACCTGGTTAGGATACATGCTTGAATAACTGACCTTTTAATAAAGTTGCAGTATTTGATAAGACCAAATGTTTGCTTGCTGGCTTTAATTTTCCATAGTATCAAGTGTTTTTAACTTGCTAAATCCCATAAATAAATCGATTTTTTCAGGTAAATCAACGAGGAAAACTTGATGAGGTTATTGGGGTTAAGATTGAATCCAAAAATTATCCCGCGTGTCGGCATAGATGATTTGTTTTCTGAATTACTCAATGATTCTTTGAAATGTGTTACGGGATTTTATCTGACCAGTGCATTCTCAGTTTATGCTTCGTTAAACGAAAATATAATCTGTGAAATAGAGCTTTGAATCAAACTTTAAAGCTATCATAACTCTCGGTCATTTCACTTAACCATCCAACAAGAAACAAGCAATATTTGACCAGAAAAAATCGTACTTATTAGACTAGATGTTGCAAATAGCACCCCACAGATATTTACAGAAAGTATAACCAAAACCGTTTGAAGTGTTTTTCTAAAGGTCATTCATGGGATCAGTGCGTTTTGAATTAATAATTCTCATACTATTTGAAGATATCAGGGTAGTTTCAAGGAATGCAGTACATTGTTTTCATTTCCGCATAAACTGTGATGAATGGAATAGTGAATTTCCATTACCCAAGAATCCTGTTTACAAAATCAATACCCAGTGTGAGAGGCAGTTGGGAAATCTCCCTCACAAAGGGTTCATTCCATAGACTAGTTTCGAAAATCGATGAAATTGCAGTGTCTTTAAAACATAGACCTTGACTATGAACTAATAGTTGGCTCGAAACATTATTCAACTACCATTTTCTTGACTCACTGTTCCCATCATTGAGATTCAATTAGCCAGTAGGTTTTTAGATTGTTTACAGTGCGTAAAAGTCAATTGAGGTAAATTAAACGCGATCTACTGCGAAGAGGGCTCTGCACTAATTTATACTGCATGAATATCCTCATAGCCTTTCTGATGAGAATAGTGCGAGTCAAAGCCCACAACAAAAAATGCAGTGATTGCAGTAGGATGTTAGCTGGTGTGAATGAATACTGTATGGGAATGTTTTAATCCCACAATTTACATTTTATCACGTTTTTTTTCTATCAACTGTATCAACCTGCATTTTTCTTTAAGTCTACAGAACACACGCATAATTTCGTTTGAATGTATTGTACTATTTTCTGTCCTGGAGGATAGCACAAGTTTTGCCAAAGAGGGCTATATTCCTAGGTAGAAGAAGTGTAAACCTCAACCTTAAGTAGTTATTCGCTTACCTTATTTTTAATCTTTTGGGCTGGACATTCTCGGGTTGACTGCACCGAATACATCCATGTCTTTCTCATTCATTTTGGTTTTCAGGCACGATTAGCATCTCTTCATATAGGCGCTTATACTTGATTTATTGTATTTTAAATTTTTAATTCACAAGGCAATCCAAACCAAGGTTCTAATTAATGCTTAACTTTTCATCATTTTCTGCATGAAACATCTGTTGGATTACGATGATTGTAAACGATGAAGCCGAGATTGTGGTCATAACTGAACAGTTCTAACTACCGCTTGCCCCCGACAATCTTGTTACAAATTGGCAGCAACAAAACCATTTGATACATTGGAAGTTTAGTTCGAGGACACAGCTAGTTTACCGATGTGCTAAATAAAGATGACAACCCGGGTTTGATTTGAATAGCTTTATTTCTGTATGAAATAGCGTTTTACTTTGTTTCTAGCTTTCTTCGACACTAAACGTTTTCAGCTCAGCAAGAGTTTTATGATGCTCAAATTTCCCTCGGAATATCCAACAACCCATTCTGAACTACCTCTACGATTTGATCGTTTTTTGTCTCATCGAAACTCTTCGTTTGACACGAAATGAACGTCTATGATTATTGTACTTTAACTCCATTTCCTTATATTTCACGCCCCCCCCCAAAACCAAGACTATTGCACATTCCAAATGTTATCAATACCTTTTGATACGGTTCATGTATAAAGGTCAGCGTGGAAGTGGTCAGGAGGTCAGTTGTTTAAATCCCGTCATCACCACCGCTCTTCCATCTTTCTGGATGAATATAACACAATATTGTTTGCTCAGCGTGTTGATCATGGTCACCAATGTAGCTCAGGAGTGAGAGTTTCCACTCCCAATCAGACGGTTTGCGGTTCGAGTTTCTCGTGGGACACAATCCCTCAAGAGAACTTGAAAAACAGAGCTCGGTGGGGTTAACAAACATAAATTTCCTTGTACTTTGGACAGGAGAGCACTTACTTTTATTCTACTCAGGGAAATGGGGGTCCAAATGGATTTTAAAGTGTGACTAAATTTTGTAATGTGTGAGAGTTTCATAACACAACAAACTGATTTTTCCCGTTTACTTCACGCTGTGAGTGTCTGAACAACATCTTGGAATAGTGAGGGTAATTCTAGCAGTGTTTGAGAAGAACTAAACACGTTGAGTTTACGGTAAAGCACCAGGCCAAGCGTAGGAAGAAAGCTCTTACAATGCCACAGCATAATAGACAAGACAGCAATGTGCAACAATCTTCAATTTGGGAGACGATAAATTCTGTTATTTTCACAGGTTGACACCGGCAAGATCAGTTTTGTATTTGCGCACTACTCAGTTCTGTGTTACTCGATCTATAAAACATTCTCACTTCTTTCACATTCATGTACAGTTTTGCTTTAGAGGAGGTGTCCAGCGTAGACAGTAATCGAGTTGTCTATAACGAACTTTAATGGACCGATTTTCTATTGACAGCTAAGTGTTTATAGTATTTATCAAGATGTGTACAAAATTTAATTCGAACTACTCAAAAGATTAGTGCAACCTTGTGTGGAAGTGTTCATAGGGATTTGTATTCATTTAAAAAATCTGGAATGCCTGTGGTAGAACGGAACAGGTCATCCGTCCACCTAACTAGGGTTTGTGAGCTGAAACCATTCCACCGCGAATCAGCTCTAGTCTGAAAACTGCATTAATGGTGTATTACAAATAAAAGAAAGTGAAACGAATAATATTTTCTTTGAAATTCAGATTAGTCCGGCACAATGCAAAGTAAACTATTCAAAGCTCATGCAGTGGCAATTAGCTAGCCGAAGTGGGAGCATCCTCTCATAGAGGACGGATTCAGACCAAGATTGCGCAATAAAGCGAAATAAAAAGATGGGTAAAATCACAGAGGAATGAATATCAGTGGCAAATAAATCAAACCACTTAAAATGTTTTTGTACGTATTTTATTTTTTCTGCTCCCATTTTAACTGTGATAAAAGTAAAGCACTTAGTTCAACAGAAACGGTTTTTGGTTGAGATGCGATTAGATAATATCAGCTGAGTCTGGGGCGTCTTTTCCGTCCGTTACAAAGTATATAATTATTTGAATTTAAACAGATAATCATTTGTTATGCACATTGCAAGCGCAATCAGAAGTGAACAGATTGGTCAACTTTGATAGGATAACAATTTTGATGTAGTTGGTGGGGGTAAACAGTTCACTGGAGAAATAATCAAACAACTACTGAATGGGATTTCGTTGATACAATCGTCTTTTTGTTATCTTTCTGTTATCCCCGATCCAGTCAACTTGGGATGAGTTAATAAAGGGGTAGAGCATATGTTTGGAGCAGGACAGAGTTAAAGATGGAGTGGAAGGAGAGTTCACACAATAGCAACCATCTCCGGTCACTCTGCATCAGAACAGGTTGGAGCAGACAGCCCCTCTCTCAGAGAGGAAAGAATACACATACTAACAGTATTCGGACCATCTGTCCTACAAAGAGTGAAAATAATGAGTAGGATAAACCAGATGGTCAGTCCACACGAGTATAAAGATGATGAAAGACCGTTCTCCAGGGGTTCCAAATCAGCTTTTTCTGGAAAGTATTACCCAAAGACAATATACGTTAATAAACATGAATCGGGGTTTATGACAATGGATAAAACTTATCATGAATGGTAGCTTTCTATGCGTTAATTATGCAGCAAACCGATTAAACGAGTGATCATCCAAAATTTCATTTACCGTTACTTAAAATGATTAAATTGATTTAAAAATGAAGTGGAGCTGAAATTAATCTTACGGTACGGCCAGTTGCAATGAAATTGTTTGCCCAATAAACCTACGGAATTGTGGTGAAATTTGCTTACCGAATTCGTCATGTTCAATTCATCACAATTGTTGGAAATAAGACTATACGTCAAACAGCTAAGCGTCTGCAGCCGGTTGATATCGTGATTTTGTTCTGACATTTGGGCCGTGAAGTAGGGGAACATTATTGTGTGTAATACCAACAATTCACTGGCTGATAGGTCGCTGTAGGAAATAAGTGTAAATTTGATTAGACCGCTTTTAAACTGCATTCGGTTTCACTGGGAAACCTATATTTATCTTTTTCGCATGTAACTTGTTCGATAATAGTTCTTGCGAATACTTGGAAACACTGAAAAAGAGTGAGTCTGCAAAATCTCGTGAGTCGTACAAATTTGAATATTGATGCATTTATAAACAGTGTGATATTTATTGTGATGTATTTGGCATGACTACAGATCAATGAAAACGAGCTTGTTCTCCACTGTTTGTTCTGTTTGAAATGTGCTCTGTGAGGCTCCTTAGACAAAAGTGGGAAAATAGTATATTCTCATATCAGTATCGATATTAAATGTTATTGGTTCCTTAGTAATATTTGAGCATGTTATAGCTACAGTTCTCAAATTGGATTAATTATATACACACTTTTGCCTAGCCGGGTAGCTTTTAAAAATATTTGGTAACCGGCCAAGAGTGACAACTTTCGTGCATTTTATGTGGCGGGGTTCTCCTCATGTCCGTTTTTACGGACTCTGCTGTCTCTCGTGTTGAAGCGCTGGGTACTTCAGTTACATCGGTTGTTAAATGCGATCGACTTCAATGTCTGTTCATTTACTTAGTGGAAGATATCCCAACCGAAAGGAATTCATCGGCATGTTTTGTTCGGTTTTCATCGATGGCTTTTGCTCCTAATTTGGAATTTCTGATCCAACTGGTCATCGGAAAATAAAATGAATGGGACGGGATTATGCCCCTTGACTAATATGAATGAATCACCATTAGTTCCATTTTTCCATTCTTTCANNTTGCAGGTTATTGCATAGGTGGCACCACTCCTAGCGTTCTGCATTACCATCTCCTTTGGCTTCCGTTTGATTCTATTCCTGTACCAAACCGTTTGTTGGTTAAACAATACCAACATTTGTTTGGTGATTTCGGAAACATTTCCTGGGTTCACTTGATTGAGCTGCAGGAGCACATTTTACTAGCAACTAAGCTAAAAAGATGTCTTTCCAACATTGTGGGTATTTAATTTGAAGGTCATGACAAGATAAGTTTGGCGTTAATTAACATGATTCCTGCTTAAGTTTAGAGTTCGTTGAAAATAAACTCCTTTGCGGTAGACGGTTTTCTCCAAGACCACTGATGGTCTTTTGGCGATCCGGGTTTTCTGGTGGGTTAGATTAATGTCTTTCTGTATTTGCATATTTTGGGCTTCATGCCATTGAAATTGAAAAGCGCAGAAG
>UZAN01039701.1:43198-88406 GCA_900618425.1 Echinostoma caproni
GAAATTGAAAAGCGCAGAAGCAGAAGGATTTCATGCTATAAGCGATGACGATGTCGCCTCGACTGAAGACTGACAATTTGCAAACACTTTGCCAAGTTAGGCTTACAACACTTTTATTTCACCATCCATATTGTGCAAAAACACGTAATAGCTCTACGTAATAGCTCTATACGTATTAATAATTATGTTATGGCCAAGCCACTTCAGCAACATTGTACAACCCTGATTAATTAGTAGCTGCGTTTTATTGTTTTTCCCCTCATGCGGATTCATCAATCAGGCAATTATCTCAATTGAATTACCAATAAAAAGTGGTGATCACTGTGGATGGAAATCATAGGATCTTCCAGTTGATGGTTGGCTGGAGATATAACCCTCGTCGTTACGCAATTACACTGTTTATCACCTTTAGCGACATAGTGTTCAGAAAAAAGACTCACATTTATGACCTATTGTTTATCCGTGCAATATAGGTTTTGAACGTGGTGAATAAACAAGTGGTCATAGATACTGTTTATGACAAACAAAGGGCTTCTCATTGGTAAAACAAAAGACCAGAGCATGGAAGACAGAAAACGAAAATTGCTAATTACACATCATGATTAATAACCGTGGGCCCATAGAACTGATGCAAAGTGACACCATCATCGGATAGGAATGGGATCTACTCAATGGCTGCAATTGGAGGTCGTTTTATAACATCACTGTTACATTAAACCAAGTGGAAAGAAGTAAACTTCAAAAGTTTCGGGTTATAAATACTGGTGAGCGCTAGTTGCACATAAAAATAAAAATAATAATAATACAATAACAAAATCATAAAGAAAGAAAATAAATCACTAACTATTCTTCAAATCAGTTTTAGATCGACTATAGACATGAATTTAACAGTCGGACGGTAAACATTTCAACAACTTCTCATATGTATGTGGCGAAGTCTAAGTTTCCAGAATTCATGGTGAAAATCCCCAAAACTTTAAAATTCTACATACTATTCTAACTATTCAATATAGCAACTTAGTCTTCATTAGCCATTGTTGCCAAAGGTTAATTAATCCTGGATTCTGGGGAAAAAAATGAATGATATAAGAAATAGCCTGCGCTTAGGCACCAATTGTAGCATAAATTCAGTCGCTTGGAGACTGACAGCGACAAAGGGTAACAACATTAGAAACTTCTAAATTGATCCATCAAGATTTATTATTCATGACTCAAGGAATATGTTTAAACTCGCGACCCGATTTCCTACACAGCTACAATTTTCTTGAAGGACTGTAGCCACCTATAACAAAGTTAGTTTTCTTTCACCAGGAATGCCTCAGATACCAATGGCACTGTAGCATGATACAGTTTCCGCAACTATTGTCATTATATCAAGTGAGTGATGGAGGATTTGATTTGATTTCGAAGGTTATTCGTCGTGTATATGGCAAACGAAACGTGAACTGAAAAGCTAGGAAGCACTGGACAGCTGTTTCGACCTGTTTGGGTCTCATCAGCAGTGCGAATCCATCGACCCCACTGGGGATCGAACCCGGGACTTCATGTCATTATAAACAGGACTTTGGGAGTAGATTTTGAGTTAGTTATTCAAAAGAGCTAAAAGAAAGATCTGATGTAAATCTTTGACTGCAATCTGAAGGCAAATGTGTGTGGAGCCGATTGGTGATCATCTTTTTGTGGGAGTATAGCTACTCCTAACAAATGATGAATGGATAAATGGCATTCAGTGAGTTCTGTACATAAATGCTGTTTTCCCCAATTATTTGTTGATTATCATGCAGTATACACAAATGTTGAGATAAAATTAGTAAGCTACAGAATGTTAGTGATATGCCAATGACTGTGGATTGCCATGTTAGACATTCTTTGTAATTGCCACTTACATAACAATAAATTTAACTTGATTGTAAAATGTAAAATAAATTTTGCAAACCTTCTGGCAACAAACTAGAAGTTTATCCTGTAGCAGTACTCTCAGTTTTATTACAGAATTGCAAAATATACACCTGGGTTTCATGACAAGAATACTAAATTTCCTAACCAGAGCTAATACATCTTTCCGACTGAACCAGGATGCTTTATCCATTCAAGTTTTGTAAACAAACATTTTATTCCCCGATTTTATTAATACCTCCAGGTCATTGTGGTGGTGGTCCTACCTGCGCCGGATAAACATAAAGTTACCATCGATGAAAGATTTATCTGTAAATCGTTTGATGCACATGTCTGAAATGCTCTGGAGGTTGAAGTCAGGAATTTCCGGGACATACCTGACAAGAGAGATGACATTTTTGAGAGACCCCTGGATTGATTTCGGCGAAAACTGTTTCAAGCTGGTGGTAATGCACGAATTTGATGAAGGATAAAGTTGATTCTGGATTGAACGACTTCAAATTTGATGATATGTTTGTTGTGTTGCTGTGAGTTTGACTTGATTAAAATTCATTTTATACAGTTACCTTGGATTGCTATCAAAACGGCTCTATCATTTGGAATTGAACAGTTAACAAGGAAGCATTGTTATTGAAGCGATGACACACAAAGAATGTTTCAGATTTGACCATTGTGTCGGGAACCCTTCGTGTTGAACTCAGTGGAATGTTTAAAGGACCCTGTTGGTTATTGATGAGAGGCCAAGTGTTTATGCCAGTAGGTCACTAGGAAGAACTGTGGCAGCGGAAACCACATCTGTGTTCACTGAGGAGTTTGTGGCCTTCCATGTGACAATGAATTTGTTTTTCAATTACGCGTTTCGTGACATTAGATAAGAGTAAAATGAATGATATGAGGGTGATGATTGCTTCGATATGGATGGCAAACACTTTTTACACCAGAAATTTTATTACGGTTAAACTTACAATCCTTCTTGCAAATATTATGACAGAACAGTAATGTATGGTGGTAATGGCCAGGTGATTAGGTCACCAAATCGTGACGCGGAAGTCCCGTGTTCGAACTGGTCGACCGCCGTCCATCTTCCCTATTTCCGGATTTTCTCAGGCCGCGGACCCTTCCTGAAAGTTTACTGTAGATTTGTAAATTCAATAAATAAAAATGAAAGTAAAAAGACATTTTGTTTCGATGTATTGTATGTTATTGAGTTATTCAAAGTGACATGCGCATTATAGAGATAAACACGTGGAAAGCAAGAATGATATTGTACAATCAGCCGACTGATTTGTAAAGGTGTAAAACTCATAATGTTTTATGATAGAATGATGAGAGTGATATCGGATAACAATTAAACGGTCTTGATTCATATTTAGTTATGATTCACAGAACCACAATTTGAGCCTTCTGAATATAAGTGGGTGATTCTTATTATCAAAATGTAGCTCGAAATGTGATAAAAATCTCTGAAGGTTTAAAATTTGACTATTTTGCCACAGTGGTGGAAGTTGTATTGAAAGCAAACACCAGTCTAGGAAAATAGTTTTGATGGAATGGATAAAATTAATCGCTGAAAAATGAACTGAATTGTTACACTTATGATACGTAGCTTGCGCCGCTTCAAAAGTACTGCTGAAATCCCTTATGGAGCGCATTATCAGAAGACTTGTTCCAGGGTCAACTCGGTAATGGTGACATGAGGTTCTCGTTCCCGCGAACCTTATAGAGTAAAAGATTATAAGAGCACAATAGCAGTTCCAGTAACTTCGAGTGAGACAACTAACGTGTCAATTTTAGGAGAGAATAATCGTGACTTTCATTAGAGACTCCACGAAATACCAGAATATTCCAAGCCTAATTGACGACTTAGGTAGGATGCCAATCGTGATAGTGTTTTAGGTGCCATATAAAGAAAGAAAAATGTTGACAATTCATGAGAAATAAGCCGAGAATAAAGTCATTGTTTATATCCGTCTGGGAAGCATTACTCGAAACATGTTGTTGAATACGGAGAACACGACAAGTCTGGTTGATTTTACAATTCTTAGTCTGGCAACAGTTTCACTTTGTTCGCCCTGGACTTATGCGAAACGCAGCTATTCACTAATTCTTGGAATTGTGTCAAATTTGGCTCCATTGGTTGCATGTGTTTTTTGTTGTGCTGATGATATTTGTTATTCATTGGTGTCTAAAATTTAGGTGAAGTTACTTGCACAATTCATAATAATACAATATGATACAACTGTTGTGGCCTACAACTGACTGATTTGTGTTCATACATCCCTGTGGCTAAATTGATTGGTCCATCGATCGGTTGATCGATTGACGGACTGTTTGAATGCTGGCTTGACGGCATTCGCATGTAGTGCGACGTGTGAGCCGGAGTCGGCTTGCTTGCCTGCCTTCATACACGCTGATCGTTCCTGCTTGGTCCCCGGTTGTGAACCAGCTGCATATTTGCTGTTTACAATAAACGTACTGCTTAGTTCGTTGTGCTCATTTACCAACGCAGTAGCTTTTGATCTAATATAAAGTCAGACAGTAGTTTGGAACCCTAAAGCAAAGGAATCCTGTCAGTATTCCGGTCCGCGCTGGATTAATAAATATGGTGTGCCATGTAGCCGGCCGTTTGAAAATTAAAACGGGTTGATATTTTACGGGAGGATGACCAATCAGTTAGAAACAAGTAAACAAGTATAATGGAAGATCGCACTATATTCCTATCCTTAAAAGAGCAACAGAGCATCTCAGAGGATTACAAGCTTCCAATGCTGTTGGTTAAAGTTGTTTATAAAGTCATTAAAGCAGAATGCTACACCACAATGTTTTTTACTCGTTTAAGGACAGCGTGAGTCGATGACAGTTTAGTTCCATTGATGATCAATTAATAACAAATACACGTCATCATGTATGCATACATGATTTACCGCAAACGAGGAACGAATAGAATGTTATGTTGAATTATTGCTTATATTTCACAATCCGGATAAACAAATTTACAGGGAACAAAAATGGAGCTCATTCAACGTGTACTCTTAAGCTTAGTAAAGGTTGGAATTTTCCGAAGAATGGCCACTAGTAGCGATATCTGAATTTAAAACTCTGTGTTTGGATAAAAATTGACATGTTGACATTAACTTTTGGAGCTGATAAAAGAACGTCAAATTTCATTGAGGTAACAGCCGTTATCTCAGGTACACAAGAAGGAGAAAATAAAAACTGAGAGGAAATTTTCCAACTCTGCTGTCTTTCAAACAAATTATCTCCGTCTTCACAGGGACAGATTACGTAGGCGAAATTCTACTTCCAAAGAATATCAACGGATAATCCAAACTAATGTTTAACTCAGCCCATTCAAAGTTTCCAATTTTCATTTTAAACTTATATTACGGGCATTAAAATAGAGCTTAAGCTTGTTTGAAGCACTTAGTATCGCAACAGAATTTATCATCGGAGTATATCCCGGCTGAAACATAGAATATACTCACTGGTCAAGAAACCCAGCAGGAAAGAAACGACTGTCCGCTGTTCTTTGGCGGTCGCTATAGAGGTTTCTACGGCGAATGAAAAGCAAAAGAATGTGCAGGGTATTAAGGTCTTCTAGGGAGTAAATTCCACATTTAAGACAATAATCAGTGACTGGTTAACGTCTCAACTCCTAACCGGAAAGTGATCAGTTTGAGTTCCGACTCAGACGTTGCCATGCTGTTCAAAGGAGAATAAAAGCTTCTAATGATCATGAACTTTGGTATTTGTTTTAAATTAGTGTCCTTTCCAATTTTGTTTAATAAACCTTCATGTTCTTTACCAATGGTTCTCTTTATTCATCTCAAATACAGGTATTGATCCAACTCGTGCAACATGACTCTGAAAAGAGAAATATTTATCAGCTTCAAATATCATACCCATACATCGATAGCTACCGGTATTAAACATTTATTTCGAACTTCACTTTCCATTGTAGTTTTCTTAGCTCTCCTGTTTCGCGATTTGAGTTGGCGCCACCTTGATTGTCATGATAAAAATTGCAATAGTTCGAAAGTTACTGTTTAAAATTAAAAACCATTTGGTGCAGAGAAGCACGGACGTTTATTCTTTCTAACCAATGAATCTTGTTCCATGAGGATGTTTATTATGCTCCATCCGAGTACTTTAAATAGCATATCTTTTTCTATACAATGCAAAGTAATTATACAGGTAAATTATGATATATCATCAAAATTTATTCGAAAATATATGTGGCTACAATCTGCACCGGCAAAATCTCGCATCAAGAAGGAAGTAAAAAAGTATTTCATGGAACGTGAAATTTAACCTTCGAGCAATGACCTTGAGGTGTGCGGCATGTCGAATATTCATTTTGTGTTGTCACCATGTCCAAACCGGATGATATGTCCAAGAGTTTCCGATATACAAGTGAAGAAGAGAGGGAACGCATAAAAACAGCGTATGAACCCGGCGTTTCGGTTGCTGATCTGTGAACAGAAGCACAATTTTCCGTATAGCTCACAGAATTTCTCCATTGAGACGTTCGTGTGGAGGAAGATAACCGACCACATCGAAGCAGGACAACAACTACATAAAGTTGCAGCTCAAATGAAATTGTAAGAAACCAATATCCAGTATAGTACGAGCAGATTTACCGGAATTTTCGTATACCATCGTCACGAAAACGACGACTAAACTCGACCCACAGCTGAGATCAGCTGATGTGAAGCTACCACTGAACGCCAAACAAAGAAAGGCACGTATGAATTTTGCCAACGAATTCAAATCGCGCCGCCTGTCCTTTTGGCGTTCAGTTTATTTCACTGATGAATGTCTGGTGGTTGACGACACCAGGTGGAAAAAGTTAATCTGTGGACCTAGTTTTCCGAGGAAATCCATTCCTCCGCTGACCAAAAGCAAATATCCTTCTCGCCTAATGATCTGGGTGGGGATTAAATACGGAGTATCTTGTCGTTTGGCTCTTGTACATGGTACACTGGACAGTGAAAAATTTGTCTCACTGATCATGGAAGTTTTCAGCGACTACCATTCTCGGAATGTCTTCGGTAAAGCCATACTCCTACAGGACAATGCACCATGTCGTGTATCATGTGAGGTATGTCACATAATCATTTAAACTGAAGCATATATTGCTTTTTTTCATGCTCAGACACGATCTGAAATGGTTACCTCAAAAATCGAATTCATTCAGTTTCCACCTAACAACCCGGATTTGAATGTGATCGAAAACTTTTTCTCTGTGTTGAAAACAGCTGAGTCACCTTCCTTGAGAGTGGTCGTTGGAGGCCAGGGTGCGGCATATACTGGAGGAAACTGACAAAAGTGATCCAATTTCCAAGTTGGTGGACTCCATGCCAAAAAGACCGACTCAAGTGCTCCAAAATAAAGGAGGACACAGGTTATTAAAAATATGAAACTCCTCAATCTGTGTAATTGATAGAAGTTCTTTTCACGAATAAATTTTTATTATTTCCCTCCACAAACGTTCGGTTATCTTACAGTCAGCAACCATAGTCGAAATGGAAAAATTGTACTTTTCTAACGCCTTCGACCAAAAGAAGCAACCATGTAAGTTATTACTATTATAAAAATTTTGCGAGTGACCCACGGTAATACCATGCAAATTCCCGTGCATTAGGGTCAAAACGTTTGGCAATGAGATAAATAGATTTGGGAAAAGTCATGATGTTGCACGAGTTCGGTTAATACCTGTAATTAACCTCCAGGTGTTTTTGCTAGTTCATCATTTGTTTACATTTTTCCGAGAATGCCTTATCGTGTTAGAAATGCAGCAATCTTAGTTGGATATATTTTGTGTCATACACTTCTTTATTTCCCCGTGCTGAACAATCAATACTGCTTGGATAGCTAAACAGGCCAAACGTTAACCGACGCAACAAAATATTCCCCGTTTTCATCAGTTTTCTCATGTTAATCTCGCTTCAACTACCAGTGGGTTGAAAGCGAGTTTTATTTCCTCCAAGTCCGCTACACGCACCCAGATTAGCTCGCTAAGGCCGAGTGCAGCTGGACCGCCGCGGACAGGCTGGCCTACTCACCAAGTCAGTCAGTCAGTCAGTGGATACGAGTGCCCCGAATTGGCGACGGGCTAAATCCCAGCTGTCAATGTTGAAGCGATCGTGAACCAGCGCGATGATATATTGATGTCCCCATGGAATGTGCTAAATAAAACCATGCGAACCCACAAGCCATTCACATACAAACAAGCACGTGTACGCATATTGAACAGAAACTCATGACGCCGTTCAATCCGCTCAACAAGGCGTTCACAACAAGCACATAACAATCATCAATTACATGCAAACCTGAACAGACACCTCCATCGAATAACAACCAGCAAGAGTTTCAATAAATCTCGCAACACGTGTATAACCGAAATCTACATGAATTCTATTGTAACTAAAATGCGTGACTTTTCAGGAACCAGCTTCAAATAATAATTCTGACTGTTAGCTGTTGGACTTTATTAAATTATTTCCATACCTTTCCTTACTAGCTCAGAAGTAAAGAGAATTTTGCAAAATCAAGTAAAAACTAGCTTGAATTGACCGTCCATCAATTATTAAATCAAAATCATTCAAATTTCTGTTGTTTATTTGTCAATTGACGGGTCATAGAACTCTGTTGAGAAGACACGTGGATTTTTAATTCAAAATTACCCAAATGATTTTCCTCTGAAACTGATTGGGGCATCTGCGACTGCAACAAGCTGTTAATGGGTGTTGGCCTCTAATACAAACTGATGAAGTCAGTTTCTTGTTTTATGAATGCAAACGGGGTATAACCAATGTGTATGTTCTTACTTTTTATGAAAGCATGATGATGATGATGAAAGCATGGGATTTGCTTCTTTAAATTTTGAATGGTGCAAGTTTTCTGTTTTCCTCGTCCTTTAATAAACTAAAACCAGGCAACTGGCTTTAACAAAGACATGAAACTGGAGTTTATTTTCATATATCACGCAGCTCACATCTGTCCTAGTCTTTCTCGCACATCACCTTATTTGTGCTTTTTGGTGCCAATGGTGCGAACGATAGAACATCGGCAAATAAAAGTACAACCTATTTCGGATGGTGGCGGTAGTGTTTAGTTGCTTGAAATCACCAAAGTATTACCCTGGTGGTCGTGCGTTCGAAAACCCTAGCAACGCCTAACTCTCACCCCGCATTTGTAGAAGAAAGACAACCTTTCAGTAACCTTTACTCTACACCAGAAAAAATATTTGTACATTTAACTACGCAATGAAGATGCCGCAAATAAAGAATAAAAGGTTTCTATTAAATGGGGCTAGGCCAACCAGATAGTTCATGTTCAGTGAGTTCGACGTAAGGTAGTTGTGTACGAACCTCAGTCGTTAATTATAAATTATTGACATGTGTCTTTATCCCCAGGGGTTGTATACTTTATTTATTACTACAGCATCATCAATAATGCTTCTATTTAAACAACGGGTTACCACCATTCGTGGACTACAAACAATGCTTTTTCGTACACTTTACATTAAAATATCCTTCAATGCTTGTTTCTGTGAGAACGAAAAACTACTTCACAATCTTGCTCTACTCCACCTTGGGGGAACGGGATGATTCAATTTCTAACAGCCAAGCTATTCAATACATAGTTTATTGTTAAAGTATATTTTAGGCGAGACTGAATGATGTAGAGTAAATTGATGAATGAATTTGAAAATAAATTTTATTCAGAATTTTCTGTTCCATTACGAGGACAGGCAGCCTCATTCATTTTGGCTGATTTCGAAAACGTCAAAAACGAACAACCTTAAAACACGATCCACACACCGATAGGTTTCAATTAGCCCAAAATTGTTTACAGAAATTACCTTCGTGGATGAATTGAATGAATTGTTTTTGTTGGTGTTGGAATATAATTCTTTCAGTGAAAACATATAAAGCTTATTTGTAGTATTCTTATTTTCTATTTGTAGTTGTATAATGTGTGATTATATGTGCCTAAATTTTAGTTAAGATTGTATACTAGTCGCTACACCTGACAAAATACAATAATTCAGACAACATGCGAGGTGAAAATTTCACAAAATATAGTGCAAAAGAATTACATTTTCTACTCACATCCCTTTCCTTGTTCATTCGAATTTGAGTTAAACAAAGCACAGGGCAACTTCCGGGGAATTCTTTTCAACGGAAAATACGAGCGGGTAGATCCCAGAAAGGGGAATGCTTGGACGGGTGGGAACAATAGGAGTATAAATCAGGATGATATGAATGAAAAGCGTCGGATAGAGTTTTACTGGTGGGCATTGTTGAAGTTGATGTGACCATTAATAATTTTACGATTAACAATCAACTAAAGGCATTGATACACAACCGATTATCATCAAACCACAAAGAATGGTCTTTTTAAAGTGACCAGGAAACCCCACTGGGAGACAACAGGGTAAAATTGTAAAACGTACTTTTGATTCAAAAAATAATTAAACTGGCCGTAAGGTTTAAAATTACCTCAGTTCCCGAATCCAGAGGCGTCTGAGTTTTCCTATAAAATTAAAAATTTATGTGAACGACCGACTGTTGCCAGTTACATTCAGCGCTCAACAGAGGTCATCCTGGACAGTGAGTTACAGTCAGCAATAACAGCTTCTAAACATTTCATTCCAATGATTTTCGGCAATCGAAAAATGTTTCGATATTTGTGAGAAATCACACTGAACAAAAAAAACTGTTGTGTTGAGATAGCTGAGTAGGCTCGGTGGGATTAAAACCCACGCATGGACGCCGCCTCGCTTTTGTGCAGCGAACGCTCTACCAGCTGAGCTACGAGACCACACCGATAGCACTGATCTTTACATATGCGTGGGTTCGAATCCAATCGAGGTTACTTAACTTTTCACAATCTCAACATAAGACTTCAATCTGCCAAACAATAATGTAAACAAAATAACTACTTAATTTATAACCTAGTGTATCACAGGCAAAAATGTCTCCAGTGGTTACTCTCTACTGAGCATCAAATTGAGAGCATTTTCCTGCTGACGGCCAATATTCACTGTCCCTGATCCGTAAAACAGTTCTTTGGCTTTGCGCTGGCCTTCTGTAAGGCTTTGAATAAATTAGTGGGTTTTTTCACCTTATGTATTTGTTATGTAGATAATTACAATTCAATTACGAGCAAATAATTGTTCTGTAAAATCTAGGCCAGGAATAATTTATGAAGATAGTTTACTGTGGGTACTCTCGTTAACATAGACTGCTTTGGTCACAATATCGGCACATGCGGTTTGCGTCCGTGGTTCTAAAAGGATCTCACTTCATCGGGATGAGTGTTTGGCAATCCTTGTTTTGGCAAACTGTTCACCAGGTTTCAGAAAATAAAACATCGTACGGTGCAAAGCAGTGCTCCACTCAATAGGGAATCACCGCATTGCATTAGTTATCCATCTTGTATAACAATACTGAATATCACGGAATATACCCATTGATCAAGAACACGGTGTAGGCAAACATGTTTTCGGTGAATTCCTTTTCAAGCCTTTACAATCATTTTTATATAAAACAATTTCAATGCATTCAAACAGAAAAATGGATGAGTCATGTGTTTGGAAAGGAACCCAAGAGAACTCAAAATTTGTGCGCATTTTGGATCACATAACCAAAGTCGTTACGTCATGATGTTACGTCATGGTCGTGCGAATAATCGATTTTCTCTTCCCCTGGCCAGGGGAGTATGAGAGGTTTGATCAATTTGCGTTTTGCGCACAGCTCAGGCTTTATGAGTCCGATGCTAATCGCCTCTGCGGTTGCTAACGTATTGCTCTCGATGAATGGGGTGAGACTCAATAGATGATTGTAAATGCTGAGTGCATGTCAACCAAGTGTCCCATCTCTACCAGATGAGCAACGATCGAGCTTGACACAGCTCCACTCCCGCCCTGTGTGAGCCAGTGTGGATTGTGTTCTTTGATCTGTTGAGATAACTGCCTTGTCGTTCGACCTACGTAAGTCGCACCACAGATGCACTTGAATTGGTAGACGACAATAGATGAGTTCAACGTAGGCAGTTTTTCTTTGTTGTGGCATCGGACGTTTGGTGACGTAGAGAACACATCTTAGCTGTGCGGCATCGAATGTAGATTTTACTGCTGAGGATAAAACTCTACCGACCCTCTCAGTGGCGGCATCAACTTTGAATTGAATTTTTTTTAAAAAGTACTTTCTTCTCCGCTTTTGGCAATTTTGTTGGCTTATTCCGTTCAGTCCAATTACGGTCGATAAACCTCTCAGGTTAGCCATTTTCTAGTAAGGTTCTCTTCACTAGTTTAAGTTCATCCTTCAAAGTATCTTCTGAACAGATGCGCCTTGATCTCTGCAGTAGACTGTGTATGAGGTTACTTTTTTGATAGAGTGGGGCGAAGCTATGAAAATTTGTGTACTGTCCACTACATGTTGCTTTGCGATATGTTTTTCTTTGGATAGAGCCGTCAGGGCGTCTAGTCAGATGAACATCCAAAAACGGAAGGCAATCGTTCTCCTCTGGTTCAGTTGTGAACTTAATTAACGAATGTGTTGTGTTAAATTCTGACTCAACTTGGGCAAGATTAGTGTTATTGTTAACCACACAAATTATGTCATCTACATAACGGTGATATTGTTCAAGAAAACTAGTAGCCGTAGATAAGGAAGTGGTTGCTAACTTGACCATGAAGATGTCGGCGAGAATAGGTCGAAGGTCGAATGCATAGCAACATCATTGACTTGGCGGCGTTATTAAACAAAAAATGTACATTTCGTGTGCATTTAAGTATTAGTTCTTTGAGAGTTGTAACAGAAATCTCCACGGATATCGTTTCTGTGTTTATAAATTCGCAAACGAAATCAACCGTTTCTAACAGGGGACCATTTGTAAAGAGAGAAACAACATCCAAAAGGAACATCAGTCGGTTGTTAATATTCACATTGTTGGTTATTTCAACAAACTGAAAATTACCTCTAAGTGTACACTTGGCGACACGCTGTCGTATGGGTTCCAAAATTCTAACTAACCAACGGGCAGTTGCGTGCTGAGGTGAATTTGTCATAGAGATAATGGGACGCATTGGTATGCCAGGTTTGTGTATTTTGGGTAGACTATATAGGCAAGGTACGGTAGAGCCAACGGGTTTGGNCAGGCAAACTTCGTTTGATCGGATCGAAGTTGTAGCATTTCACTACGTAGTCGGCACGATCCATAACCACAATGCCAGTCCCTTTGTCAGGTTTGCTTAACAGGATTTCAGGGTTCCGTTGTAGGTCTTTTAGGGCGTTATTGTGCTTTTGCGTCAGAGGTTCTTTGTTATGAATTTGGTAACGTCGGTATTGATAACAAGCTGTAACCAGTGACGATTTAAAATGTGCTAGAGCCTCCGAAGAAATTGGTATGAGATCGGTTGTTTGCTCGACGAAGTATTCAAATGGCTTTTTCAAATCAATCTGACGTTCCTTACAACAAGAACAAAAAATTGGGCCCAAGTGATAGTGCTTCAATCAGAACACGGCTTAACTGAATACTGGAAAAATTGTGTACGTACCGTTCATGATGGCTTGGGAAATATCCTTGTGTTTTGAGAGGGCTCAGCGTACAACATTTTCCCTTGCGATCTACGATGAACAATCAATTTCACGTATTCCAGAAATAAATCCCTGTGATTTTCTCATAAAGATTGAACTGACTTTCGGTATTGTGACACATTTCTTTCGAGCGCATTGACTGTTTGACGGTATTGAAATTGTTTTACATAAATGTGATTGTAAAGGCTTGAAAAGGAATTCACCGAAAACATGTTCGCCTACACTGTGTTCTTAATACCGAATATTATACACGAACACTTACTTATATCCTTTGTTGTATAAAACAAGTTTTGCAGATATGGACATAGTCGCTAGATTCCTTCTGGCTGCTTGGAGTAGGAAACGGCAAACGAAAGTCAAATGCACTATGTCTCTTACAGCACAACCTACACTGAACGGAAACCTTCTCAAAGTGGATATCCTTTTCAACAAAGATATGCTTGTATAACTCCGCGTTATTTTTATAGTCAGATAGTTGATGTAGTGTTATAAGTTATGCATCTCTCACTGCATTGGGGTTCACAATTTTCTCACCGTTTTGTGTTGTATCTTTGAAAGAATAATGTAGTGAGGCCCTGGGAGAGCACCGAATAGCAGTCTAGTTTTTGTTGAGATTTCTCAGTGGTGCTTACCATTGTTGTGTTCCTGTTGGAATAAAATGTAAACAATTTCAATTCTGTTGTCGCTGGTTTACAATCCCGGCAGATGATGGGGATGAGTGAAATGAACAACAAATTAGTTATGAGTTCTATTTGTCGATCTAAAAACAACTTTTTCAAACGGCATCCTGTTCATCGGAACCTCTGTTTTTTAAGTAACTTCAAAAATCAGCAGAAACCTATTTTTACTTTTGAAGAGCATTTAGGAACTCAAATTATTGCCTTTGCGTTTTTAGTCGAATTTAGAAGTAAGCGATTAAAGTGAGTATGTAATAAGTGACACCATCTGTCTAAAGCGTGCGGTTCGAAATTTGATCGGTTCTAGGAACTTGAAACCTTTCACAAGTGAAAAGTGCATGGTCAAAATCATTCGCATGTTTTCGTTACTGTTTCATTCCCGAACAAACATGTGCACTGAACGTTCACCGGTTAACTAGAAACTTATTCATTTGGTTTGATAACGCTCGTTCTAAATGCGCATGTGCTGGTCAACCAGGTTATTAGAGAGTGCCACCATCAGTAGAACGGATCAATCACTCAAGGCAGGGGAAGATGGTAATATTAGGCCAAGGTCAAAGGAGGTTAAACAATAAACATGTAATCTAACAAATGATGCTCGAATAATGAGTAAAGTGTCGTTTTATGCTGTTTCTTCTGGATTTTAGAGTACGCCTTATTGGAATGTTGATTAGAACGCATGCAAGGTTGTTTGTAGTACTTTAATGATCGACTAATTAGGATAGGGCTTTAGAGGGCATTTTAGTAGGAATATGACAAAATTAGATCAGACTGACGATTATGCTAATTGATTTTTGGTAAACGTGTGTTCCGTGGGTGGAATTAAATGGAACAAGAGGGCGTTAGCGGACTGCAAGGTGACTGCAAGAGTAGACTTAATGGTCCTCCGAAATTAGCATGTGAAAGGAGTTGTGAGACCTGTCAACATAACGTGGAAGTCAACCTTAATGCTCGCAGGAAAAGCCTCATGCACTTTGCATTCAGAGAAGCAAGTAATCTGTAATTGCTGCTCGTCCGTTTCCTGGTACTCAGCCACTTGGTGTGACGCCTATTGGCAAGGTTAATGAATGCTTCTAAACTTGCCCCCCCCCCCGAGATTATCCCACAATAGTTAGTAAAGTCATATATTCAGAAGGAATTATTTCTTATAATCAACCATGTGTTAAGTGTGCCGAATCGATGGGGAACAGTAGAACAAGGCTACTTTTACAAGTTTATAAATATCTCTGGCTGTTTTAGGACTTCATTTGTTTTTTTCAATGAAATTATCTCAGCAACTTGAATTGAAAGCGATGTTAAAATTAGTGGATCAGTTCCGGTATAACAATCCTCATCGGAAACAAGTTGCGGAGACGGTTGCATTCAATCCATAAATTCCGTTTCGTTTTCAGTACTACTTCGTTATTTGTCCTCCACCCGATTCATCCCTAAACTATCGCATAAGCCAGAATAATGATGCGACTGTTGTTTTGCTCTGTTTGTTTGGGGAAAAATATGGCAAATAGGAAATTCTACGGGATCGGCAAACCTGTTCATATGGTGCACATGAAGCATAAACACGCAGGCACCCAGGTGAGTAGCTAAATCGGTGGAACTAAAACTTATCAATTTAACTTTTATCGTCTCCATTTTTTTCACTGAAAAGGTGCAACTATAAGCAAGCTTAACACAGAGTGATCAAAATGAGGCATATCGGAGTTAGACGGTCCGGAACAATCATGCACACTAGGACAAATAATAGTTAAAAATAGTGCTGATAATATACTGTCAATATTTGCTGAATCAACAATACGGTCATTTGGACTTAGCACAGAATGACGTAAACGGATGGGTAAAACAACAAACTAGTCAGCAAATAGTCTACCGAAAGAAAAAGTTGCTTTTGTCTCACAGAAAAGAGGAAGAAGAAGACCAACCCATTTTCGATTATCAAACAGTAATCAATTTTTCAGGTTCACTGGAACACTCAAATGTGAAACGTGTTCATGGAATTCGAAATTTGAAAAATACACGTCAATCGTTGAACAAAACGTGGGGTCGTACTCCTAAGATTCAGTAAATCGATTATAAAACGTGTCGAACCGCATGTCAATGGTGCTTGGTACAAATATTACAATACAATACAATACAAAATAGAAGTTAGAATCAAGTAAGCAGGAAGTTCTTTTATTCAGTCGACAAAATCAGCATCCTATATACCATGGGTTTGGTTAGAGAAAAATCCAAGGTTCAAGTAGATACTGGACATATGGAACCAGGAAATTACAAAGCTATTAATTATCAAAGTTTATGGTTGATTCCCATAAGAATTTCAAAATACAAACAATATAGCAAACAAGGTAGTTTTGGTAACTTCGTCTTCAGGCATTTTCAGTTACATGTGCGTTTATATCTATTCTAGAAATAAATGTGATTGCTCCATCGAGGTCAAGTGTGAAAATACAGCTATATCTGTCCGGTTTACTCAGAGCGAGTGGAGAAAATGAGGGTAGGGTCGAAGGGGGGCAAAGGTCAATTCTGGACATTTCCGAGTCCCTTTCGAAGTGCAATTTGTCACGCCAGGTTACGTCATCACGACATGACTGAGGTCATGGTTCGGATTATCACATAGGTTTGGCTGGGGCCAAGGCAACTGGGGTGCGGAAATCATTTTCTTCTGTTTGCACAGTGGTCGGTTCATGTTTTTGATTGCCACAGCTTCTGTCGCTACCAAGTGACGTTTCCGAACGTACTTTGATTTGTCGTGGGGCTCCTTGTAAATGACTTTAAATACATCGTTGTCTGGCTAATGCCCGGTATCAGCGAGACGAGCAATAATCGCGCTGGTTATTGTTTTCTTGCAACCCATACTAAGCCAAGCCGGTTTATGTTCTCTGATCCATTGTAAGAACTGCCTCATCGTTCGTCCTACTACTCCTAAACATGTGCAAGTGAAAGTTAAGCAGAAAAAAATAATAGAGTGGTAAAAAACCAAAGAAGAACGCAGCGACGTCTATGAGATGAGGAAGTCCTAAGATATATTTTTGCACATTATGTAACCGTGTATTGTAAACCAAACTTTCATCCTAATACATGAAAGGCATTTGACCCACCAAAGGTGTACATTTGAAGATAAGCACAAAACTTTGAAACATACCCTGAAAGTGCACAGGAATTTTGAAACAATGTATACTTGTAAAACTAAAAACATTTAAAATTACTACCCCTGGACATAAGCAGTTGCCGGAAATGCTAAAATGGAGTCACATCGTAGAGAAAGAAACGATAAATTTACGAGGCACATCTTCTGTAGTTACTTGTGCTACAGAAAATTGCGTACTGTTGAAAGTACTACGTTTTAGTTTAGAACCAGCCTTTAAAATCTCTTCCCTGATGATTTTATTGCATTTCAATATTTCTTGTAGTTTTGTCCTCTGCAATTCAATAGGGTCCTTGCTTTTAGCTACTACGCAATAGGAGTTTAACTACTTGATTATTTTTAAATGCGGTGGAAATGTTTGTGATAAATGACAAAGAGCACTGTTTCCTCCTGTTTGGGTCTCGTCAGTAGTGCGTACTTTTATTCCTCTTTCAGGACTCGAACCGCGAACACTTGGGTTGGGACTTCAAACCCTTACCCCTGAGTTACACAGGCGACGGTTGTCAGCTTGTTTGAATGACTCAATAAATTTATATGGTGAATGTTTGGATTGGCCCATTGGGTTTTCACAGGCACTAGGCACTGTTGATGATGTTCGATGTGGGTTTAAGTCCTTGGAAGATCGCTGATTCCCCACACCAATCATTGTCAACAATGCCTAGTTAGTTTGAAAATAGGCTAATCCAAACATTCACCATTTAAATTTGATTATCGGTTTCAAAATACCTTTTGATTTAAGCACTTTATTTAGGAAATAATGCGAAATACTTCTCTATTCAATATTGCTCATAATTCACAGAGCTAGTGTTGAATCCGTTTCGCTCTCCAAAGAGATGTCCTCTAATCGCACCCCATATACCTTTTCCCAGCCATCCTGCGTTATCTCTTGTTTCGTCATTTCTTCTCTTTTCTTATTTGACCTGCTACATCTGCGTTGAGCCAATGGGCCCACTGATTCGTCCGTCTGTGTTCTCTCGCCAGTGACCCGTATCACCTTCATCCTTAGTTGTTCACCCCCACCACTCCACACTGTCCTCATTCGTGACCCGGTAGGCACTTATCGATCGACATACACATACATGCAAGCCACCACACGTTCATTGTTCCCGTGCCGCACGTGATTGGCATTCTGACCCCGTACATTTGATTGGCTGGCTGTCGGTCATTGAACCATTGTGCATTCTGACCGGATGACTTTGACTGACCTGCATCCACCCGCGGTCGTTGAGTTGAACGCTTTGACAGCCTCCGAAGGTTCGTTTCGGCATGTTGTTCCAATTGCAAATCTCAACTATTTTAATGAAGACGCACTATCATTTGATTATGCCTTGACAGTGCAAACACGCACTCCCCGAATTGCCTCACGATTCGAGACTTGTACTTATTTGATGTTAACCATTCATTGTCTATAATAGTACCTCATTTCAAGGCAATCTAGTTCTCTGCTGACTTCGGGATTTGCGCATCACACGGATTTTCAATGNNNCAATCCACATCACAGAATCTTCTCAAGAGATTCTACAGCTATTAACTTCAAAATTGTACATCTCATTTTTAGAAGTATGTGGTTTAAGCAGATATTCGAGTGATGTTTACTTTTGATTGACTTGCACAATACCNCAGAAATCTCAATGGGGTTCCAACTCACGCATGCAGTCCCCTTCCCCATAAATTTGAACCAGTTAACCTACAAATATAAACCGTTAGCTTAGATGTCCTCCTATTTGACTGCCCACGAAACCCAGTTGGACACTTAGTATTTACTAATTACCTTGTATGATGCATGATTTAACACGTTTTCTCTAGAATCCTTGATTAAAATCTGTTTAACTACAATAAATACACGCGTTGTCAAATCTTCGGAAGTAATGCAAGCTATCGACATTTGATAAGGTGTTCGATTACAGTTTCAAAAGGTATGATCTAACTCGAAAACGGTTAGTCATGATATACGTATTATTCTTTTCTTGTTTGTTGCATAGCTTCCTGGGATCAAGTAAGATTTTCAAAATATATCCACGAAAAAGCTTAGCGGGTTCCTCTTACCATTTTCATTATGTGGAAAAGGAAAAGCCCGATGAGCTACCTATAAGCCCGGTATGATCAGGCTTCATCGAGAGATCGTTAAACTACTTCCGAGTCGCTTGCGATTGAAATAATTTGGGTTATCCTAGCTACGTAATTAACACCTCGCTTGGTGCCTTCGTTTAACTTGCCGTTTTATTACGGATTCGTGAATAACTGTGATGCCAATTACACCATAGCGGATTGATCCGTGGAATAACAACCCTCAATGATTTCGTCAGTTTAGTCGGCCAATGTTAATCACATGATCTTCACATCGCTTTTATCAAAATTTCGACCGTCGGTAACTTTATGGAGGCATATAATAAATTTCTGGTCATCATTATTATGCTCATAAGTGGTCTTTTGTTTTCGAAAGTCTGTCGACAGAAAAAGGCTACTAATGACAAAGGAATTTGCCAAATGTTGTGTACATTTCCAATCGTGAAAATCGCTTGATTATGTGCCTAAAACCTGTATCAATGAGCTGCTGAATTTGTGATTCTGACGTCACACACTATCTCACTCTAACGTTTCAAGTGACTTTTGCATCCAATTAAAGATAGCGTTCAATTTGAAGTTAAGCCCGTATACAGTGAAATGTTCTCTAACAGATAGCACATTTTAAATGTATTAACCACAAATTTTGGTGAGTGAACCCTAATAGAACACCAATTAAGGTGGTATTTCCGGCAAGGTATACCGGTTGGGAAGAAAATGTATGTTCCACAGTGGTTTTTCTACGACTGAGTCGGTAATGTACACCTCTGCCCATCGGCACAAATATGAAATCCCCCAGTTAATTTTGCGATGCAATCCTTCACAAGCCTCTACTCTCCCATATGGAATAGACAATCGGAGAGGAGAAAAGTGCGAATGAAAGGACTTTCGCAGAAAGGAAAAAACCACAAACGTAGGCTACGTCCGCCANCGTCCGCCATTATGAAAGCTCACGTTCTTTTGGAGTATAAGAAAATGATTTGCCGGGCTGGAACACCGACAGTTAAATAATTTTTTAACTGAGAAAGAATCTTTCATAGATTAGCTGGGTACGTTTTGAAAGGATAAACAAACAATGATATCTTTCAAAAAGCGTGGGAAGAAACACAGAATGCAAGCACACGAGAGGAACAATGCAAAAGAACAATATGTTCAGTTAGTCAGTGATTCTGTTTTCACAATTTGTCTTTTTCAGAATGGTATTTCGGAGAAAATTAACAAATAACTTGTAGAACTTTCTTCAAGAAGTGAATGCCTCTATAAGGATTTCAGGTGTTCAACACCATGAATGAGTCCAGGATACATTAGACTGTATTACCGCAAAACCAAACTTTGGAGCTGAAGCACTTGCATATTTGCTACCCTTTCGGAACAGAAGATATTGCCATTTGGGAGTTGGTAGACCAATAGCCCGGAACCACCTTCCCACATTCGTGTTTGTGCACTTCCTCACTTTTATACCTGAAAGAAATCACACGGAGACCAAAGAAGAAAATACATCTATTCACCATCATGCAACAGAGAATCAAAACTGATTATCCACCGAGTGAGAGTTAATTTAAAGGAGAATTACATCGTTATATGGCCCATTCGGTTTTTCACAGGCACTGTTCATACTGCTCGGATAGGTACTCATGATTTGCTATGACTTCACAAATCACTTAAGCAAAAGGCCTTAAAAAGTTTTTAGATTTCAGGTGCTGTTTATTCTCTTTAATCTACCATGTATTTCATGAGCTGGTACTGATAAAGCAAATGGAGCAGTTATGTTACAAAACAAAACCTAGCGTTTTTCCTTTCGTTTCAGGTCTGCGAGTGGGCGCTAGATCGATATGTCCAAAAAATGTTTAAATTCTGCTGAAAAGCGGTAACGTTGACACCAACTCAAGGTTAGGCACATTTTGCATGCGTTCTAAAGAAAAAGAATGTACATTTTGAAAATTTAATTAAAAAAATATTGACAGTCTGAAAGTCAAGCCTATTGCCAAAGTGCTCACATCCTCTTAACATGTCCAGTGACCAAATTATAAAGTTTCCTCTTGATTACATCATTTATCCGAATGCGAGTGAATAACAAATTTCAGGAGATGACCTCAAACTAAACATTGATTAGACAGATCTGAAGGAACAAGATAATCGAAAAGAAGTCACTCTCATCGGGCAGCGTGAGAGCTTTGATCAATGCCTATCTATCGATCTGTTTTTATTTCACGTCTGCGTACCAAATCTACCAAATCAAGCAGTTCGCCGACCTGTGTTATTTCTGACCTAGGTGATGCACACTAAGGCTGTTTTTCACGGTTGCTCCAAGCGCTTCTGACGCTTTGACTAAATGTGAACGGAATAAATGTCAAACCAAACCCAGATGATGTTACATCAGTGAATTGGCGGTGTGGTGTCCGTACCCACCCCGTCCCCGGAGAGGCTGTGGTGAAATTCCTCCATCCAATCTGCATGTGGTCCAGAAAATTTCACCCCTTACTTTCCTCACACAAATAGCCAATGACGAATATCCTGCCTTAAGCATACATACAACTGATATGGAATACCGTAAGTGGGAATTGGTGAAAACGATTGCCTGTATGTGTCACTGCAAACATTTCCTTGGATTTTCAATCACACAATCCATAAAACTCCAGGTACCTAAGAGAAGTTGGGGATATTTGGTGGGTAGTTGAAGGGTTTCTCCTAGTTCCCTAATAGGCTGACAACTGTAGGTCGCAAGTGTTATAAATGAGTTAAGAATAATTATCAGTTGCATTCTTTGATCGCAGTATCCTGCAACGATTTTTTTTCCAGAAATCTAAGTGTTGTAGAAACCGCATTGGTCAGTTCAGTTCCCGAATTATTGATCCCACTTTTGGAAGTGTTTAATTCATCCAGTATACTGGATTGCTTGGAAAATCCGTTTGGATAAACTCCAATTCCGGCCAAACCGCTGTCATCAGTTTTAGCAAGCTCTGTAGATTGAATTGACCGTTTCTATTTATTCGTTAGTCAACAGATATCTATAATGTTGCACCGATAACAAGTGTTTGACAGATTTCCTCCATATTGTGATGGTCAAGCGATCATCACAATCTCGCTAATAGATTGTGTGTTAAAATTCCACTACCGGCCACTACATCCGTTAGATGAGTTACTTCTTGAGGAAAATTATTTGTTTACCTCCTTTATGGGTTCAGTAAGAATGCGAACGCAAAACAGCGATAGCATTTCGATTTTCAGCTTAGGTATAAATTTGTTCCTTACCCTGGTGGCTGAATGGTTGAGGTCACTGAGGTGTGTTCGAATCTGACCACCACGGCCTGATTCCGCATTATGTTCCATGGTAGTCCTTTTTCTTTCTTGAAAGTAGTATCAGTTAAAGGAAATAACAATGAAAATAAAATAGGAATAATGCAAGTGCCATAAACATCAAAAAGCAATTAAACCTTTATCAGTAATGGGATGAGTGGTTTATATTCTCATGCAGCAAGCTGTCTTCAAAGCGGTATTACTTTAAGCTCGACAAACAATCCATGTTCTCTTGAGTCCTTCTATAGGCAAGCAATCAAAAGTTTGATTTCGATCAAGTTAGCCAACGTAGACATCAAAGTTAAACTGCTATTCAAAGTGCACATGCATCAACTAATTATCAAGATTATTCTGAAGTATATTTGCATTACATAATGAGACTCATCCGGGTAAAAAGAGTCGTCCAGTGCTTCCTAGTTTCGTAATTAATGTTCAATGTGTATTAGGACAAAAAGTAAAGCTACTGTGCTAATATTATCAGGATTGTCTGGTTTTTTTTCATTCTCGCGTTTTAAAAGGTTCCGTTGACCAAAACGAGCCACGTACGATAAACATCGATGTGATAGGACTGATACTTCTGCAGGTCATTGAAACTGGAACTGGTTGTCAATGTTGCACTCTGTGTTAATCAAATCACCTACGGAAAAAAATGTCACGCCACCCGAACTTGATTATCGTAATACCGCATAACGTTAATTTAAGACAAATTTGTCAAAAAACAAGTTATTTCTTGATTCACGCAAAACTGATTTTTTCTGATGCCCCCAAAAGCTGTTGCTCTATTACAGATGAATAACTCAGTTAGTGTTTAGAAAGTATAGTTGTCGAACTGTGGCTCGCTGACTTCAATGCATATTTTATTAAAGTCACAGAGAATGTCCTCTGCAGAAAATGGATATTTTGCGCAACAGTGTCCATAAAAGTGTATGCAAAATAGCGAACGAGAAAGATTTTATCTCTTTTCGGGAGATGACGTTGAGTAGAATAACTTCGTATTCTAACCGACCCCCGAATTCTTCCCCAGTGCTTTTTATCAATAAAAAGACTGAACGTTTTTGTACATGAACTAGATGAGAAAACTATCTGGTCATACGGTTCCTGCAGGACGAAGTAGGAACTGAAATATCCACATTGACCAATGTTATGAGTGAATCTGCTCATATTTTACGTGTAATACAGATGAGGTAATGTTATCAAAAACGTTTACGCACCGAATTCTGTTGAACCTCAAAGCGGTCAAAAATAAGCCGGCCAAATCTTCCTTCTTGAGCCCAGATATCGATGGGTCGAAATAGGAGCTTACCTTAGTTATTAAATTGTAGTGATATTGTCTGTTGGTAAATCCCCAAACGCACAAGCACTTCATTCTGCAATTAGCAGTCAGCTGGTTTCTTTCCTCCTAATCAAATTCATTCATCTGTGTAGCCTAATATGATTTGCGCTCGGCAAGTGGCTAAAAATGATGGTTGTATATAAGTACTATATTTTGCTAATCGATGAGATGCCAACTAGAACACTTTCCATTGATTTGCTTTTTCCACAGTATTTCCGAGCAACGAAACCCATGGAAAGTCACTAGGCATGTGCTTGTGAAAAATGATAAGGTTTTCTATTCACTTACATGCTACCAAAATTGACACACAAAATTTACGCAAGAAAGGGTACACAAAGACAAAATATCTGCATTTCCATCATGTAACAAATTACAGAGGATTCCAGGTAGGAGTGTGATTCAAGAACAGATATTATCAAAAGGTCAACGGATTCATTGGGGAATTTTATGTTGCTGATTTATGCAACAAACCCCAATTGCTGCCCATCAGGATTAGTCCAATGTGCAAAGGAGATGACAAAATAGGATCTTGGCGAACTGGGAAAATGTGGCTGTGTGATGAAAACATAAATAAATGGTTACTAATTGAACGTTAGAATACATTCCCTTACTTTTCGGTGGGAATACGTTGGGGAAACTGCTTTCTACGCAAAGTTTATTTCCACAGTAAAAATGATGTCTTCTGTTTCAGTCCAGTTCAACTCTACCTTGTATTTCGTTACATCTTCATGATGTCCATTTGAAAATTTGTGCATAAACTCACACTGCCGAACATATACTTCATCATGCTTGACCTGTCCGGCCTTTGACAGGCCACATCACATGGCCTTAGCCCTGCGTCCTGGGCGCGCCCCCTTGACAAACAATGCAACCAGTATTTGTCCATTCAAGTTGGTCACAGGTCAAGTATATCTTGTATAACCCATTGTACAATGTACTTTTGTCTGCACTAGTTCTTTATCCAAGACTAGTCAACCATTCATTTACTTCAGATCCACTCCTTGCCTGTTGTTTGCATATCTGTCGAGCATATTCCTTTCGAATTGTATGGTATTGTGTGGGCTTTCCTTTTGAGTCCCAGTTATTCTCACCCCAGGCCTTGTGGGTTTATCGGTGTGGTATGTTCTGGTTGCACTATTGTATTCAATATAAAACTACGTTTTGTATCGAATACAACCGGTCAGTTTCGTTGGGGTTTATTTTTTATTAAACTCAATCAGTCGCATCACGGATAACTTTCGGGGGTTGTCCCTATGGTTATGGTTCGTTGATGTGGGTTATAGGGCAAGATTTGTTGTTTGGTTCTGGTCAAATCCATGGAAATCCGTATTCGCAACCATCTCCATGTGTGTGTCCAACAACGGTTTGTGCATTCACTGAGATTCTTCTTCTATGCATGGGGGTGAATCATGAAGAGGTTGTGAAAACACGCTGTGGTTCTCCTTTAATATTTAGACAGAACAAATTACCCGTGACCGATATTATGGTCTTCACTATTCAACTCGAAACGGTTTGTCTTGTATATACATCGATAAACAAATGCAGTCAAACCTCGCTTGTATCAAATCTTTATAAGTGCGCCAATAGTCAGGTTAAAAAACACGTGAGTTGACTTTACTGAAACCTTCCTGATGTTCGTATCCCCATAATTTAGAGTGTTACAGAAAGATTGCAGACTAGAGAGAACCCACTTATAATGAGTTAATAGTTGCAATCAGCAGGAAACAAAATAAGCCTTGATGGAAAGATTGGTTTTGAAGTGAGTGCCTCTGTATACATCCGCAAGTTCGCACGTGCCGCCAGTAGAGGGTGTCTCAGACGAGGTGTTTTTCAGTCTAGGATAAAATAAAGGAATCTGCATGCAAGCAATCTGCAAAGCATGGACCAGTCACAATGAAGCTGCCGGATAAATGAACACCCAATACCACACACCGATGGTTGACGTTGGGTTGGAAATCACTCTGTCTGACTGCATGGTGAAACATATAACCCCAAGAAAATTAACCTTATCTTCGTCCCATAGCTATGCGCTTCAGCGCAGTCCTACGGTTCCATTTAACTACCTGGTCTTAACAATAATAAGCAGACAAATATTGAGATAGAATTTCCTGTGTTAAACGGAATCAAGAATGGTGTGACCCAACCAGAAAAGGATTGCCTTAGCGGGAAACAGATCCGCAGTATCGTTTGTCGCAAACGCGGAGTCTTGTGCACGAAGGGAAACTCAATCCCATCACTAGAACATTGTAACCGACCAGTAATGTTATCTCTTCAATCACTGGCGCGATGTGAGTTTGGTTCTGGCTGATAAACAATTCTGTCTTCACCCAGGAAAATTTCGTACATCATTTAGTTTATCTGCGTCATACTGCTTTGAGAGCTTTCGAGAAATGGCTATCCCATTTCATAGGTTGTCATAACATGTGGAATACCATAAGCAGTGGGTCAGTAGCAGTTGAGAATGCATGAAGTNAGTTGAGAATGCATGAAGTGCGCCAGAATTGGATTCAGTACATCGTGGAGAGGTCATAGATTGTTGTGGAACAGTATCACACATAAGGAAAAGCTGTCACACGCTGGAGTATGAAATCTCAAAAACATGATGTTGAACCTCTTTGAAGACGCTGTCTCACTTAATGGTACCACTGGTCGGAAAGTGAGGTAAAGGAAAAGTTGTTGGATTTAGTTTTTCAAAGGGATTATCAACCATTCAGGTTCAAACAGTTAATCTCCAATGTTGAAATCAAAACAGTGCTTTTATCCGTCCTTATGCTTGGGTATTGTGACTGAATCACCCCGATCAACAGATATTCTATTTGGACAGAAAGCCAGAGGAACGTTCATCTGAAATACACCCAATCGCAAGAGATCCCTCAGTTTAACAGTGACTGCAAATAACGGAGCCGATTGAATCTAAATTGAATTACAGTCTAGAGCCTGTATACAAATCGCTAGCCAGATATAGCGTAAAAGATTCTTTCCCAATCGTTGATCATATCAGGAATGAAGACTTGTCGCATAAGACCATTTTCTCCCTTGATGTCGAATCCTTGTTGACAAATGTCCCACTACTGGAGACGATCGACTTTATTTGTCAATACATCATCGAAAACAATATCCAGATCGAAATTCCCGTGATGAAACTTAAAGAATTCATAATGAGATGTAATTGGAACGTACAGTTTTTTTACAATCAAAAATACTGTCGACAGAAGGATGGTGTAGTGCTGTGATCACTGCTTGGCCCACTGCTGGCAGATATACTTTTAGCCAAGCTCGAAGATGGACCTTTGAGGAACACAATTAACAGTCTAGATCTATACACTACGTATATGGATGATATGTTCACCATTTGCCACTCCGGAACGGACATTAGTAAGTTACTTGAAGTATTCAACAACGCTCATCAGGATATGCGATTTACAATGGAGTTAGAAAAGGAGAACTTTTCCTCCTTTCTGAACATTGGTCTTCGTCTTATGGAAGATGGCCATATCGCAAGAAGAGTATACCGTAAGTGCACGTGGGTTGGACAGTACACACATTTTCAAAGTTTCGTCCCACTGAGATACAAACGGAAGTTAATGAATTGTCTAGCATACAGGGCAAAGAGAATTTGTTATCCGGAAACTCGGAACGAAGATTTGACCTACATAAGAGACATCCGTAAGAAGAACGGATACCCAGAAGTGTTTGTTCTACGACATATGGAATCGAAACCAACTGATTCAAAAGTGCAATTGGCTAGAAAGAAGGTGTTTGTCAACCTTTCCTTCAAGGGAGACAAGACATTAGAAATACTGAAATATCGGTTATCCAAAGCCATTGCCAACTGTTTTCCCGCGGCGTATTTAAGACTCTTACCCAGGACTGAACCATTCATTGTTCAACAACTTAAGGATAAATTGCTTCATCAGTCCCAATCTTTTGTTCCATATCAGTTCACGTGCACTTGTAGTGCTCGCTATGCCGGATACACAACGAGGCGTTTGCCCAAGAGAATATCTGAACATTGTCCGGCCGCTCTTCGAAAGGGAACAGTGAGAGGCTTGAATAGCTGAATTCTGCAACATTTGGTCGACAGAGGGCACAGGATTGACCCAGAAACATCATTTACAAGTTTCTTCACTGCACCTAAGATCCACGCCAAAGGATTACGTAAGAAGATCCTGACAACTGCGAAAGCCATAGCAATTAGGATCATGAAGACGGAGTTGTGCAAGCAACGTAATCTGGTTCAGGCGCTGGTGTTACCATGGCCATTTGAGAAATTACCCGTATCTCCATGTGACACCTTCTATTCTATCCCTCCCCTCCCCCCACTCACCATTTATTGTGTTTCTTAAACGTTCACACCTGTTTTATTCATTTTGGACTGACACAATAAATTAAATGGTGGTAATTGATCATGGATTACCTTCATCAGCGGACTACTCAGGAAACTACCATAGCATAAATTTCGCTGATTGAAGGAGATCAAACACAGGGATCAATAACAACGTCCGTCATATAGTTTATAAACTGTTTCTTCATTTTGTTAACCGTACGATAGTAGAATAAGGTAATCAGAGATAAGTTAAAACGTGATCAGTCTGTTGCGGATAGAAAAACAAAACAAAACAAAACAAGAAATTGGTCAAAGATAATCGGATTAAAAAAGTTTATGGGATACAATGGTTGATGTGGACCTAGAAACAAGAATCACCAATTATTTGTATGTGTGTGTGCGTAGTTATTTGAATACATGTGTTTGTGTATGTGCGTGCGTGAACCACATGGAATCATGATGTGTGCTCCTCGGTCTGCGGCCAAATGTTAGCGTGAGATGAATGAAAGGAACTCGTTCAAACTGAGCTCGCCGTCCTTGTCCAAATCCTGCGCGGACAGCCAACATTTCAAGTCGGATGCGTGACAATCGTAACCCATATCCTTCATAAGAACTTCTAATTCGGATACCGAAATCTTTCCCGAATGATCGGTGTCAACTTCGTGGAAAACATTTCGCCACATTGCCAATCTGTCGAAAATTGAATGAATAAACAGAACAAAATTTCGGTGGGGCGATATTTTACGCTGACAACAACTGTCTGTCATCAGTCATAACACTGCTATCTGGGAAGAGGTCTTGGTAAAACATTAAGGGTTTTAGTCAAAAAATACGTAAAATTTACATATTTTTAAGAAACCACTGACAATAAATAAGGATCTTACATTGAACGAAGGTAGTCCGAGATAGCTAATTTGCTCTCAAACCTGGTATTGGTACCACAATCTCAAAATAGCACGGACGTATCAACTTGGGACTCACTTCTTATTTTACATAGGGATCGGTCGATAAGTTATTCAAAGGCTACCAATGTTGTGTAATTTTAAATCACTCTTGTTCAAAAATCCAACTGATTAGTGGCGAGTGCGAGCTTTGCAAAATGTTTCCTGGATCAGTTCGCTGAGTCAATACATCCTAACATGTTGCAGTTTGAATAAGTGCAGATATACAGACATGAAAGTTTCAGTTTTTTCGAGTCTAGTATAGAATAAAGTAATCACAAAGGAAACGGAAAGAGGATAAGCCATTATTTAGGAGGGGTCTTCTAACGCTGTCTATAGGTGTACCGGCGCAGCGAAATAAACTATGGATACATCTTACACAAGTTTATTTTTTCTTCGTTCTTCCAGTGTATTACAATTTTGTGGAACATTTTGGTCCAAAATAATTTTGCTGGGAAACACTAATTTTCATCACTTTCATGTCAACAGCACGCAAGTACCATTACAAAATACACCAAATTCTAGCTTCATAGATTCTTTGTTGAAATTTAAATTGAATCAAGATCGTTGATTTTATTTTCAATTGTGCTTCTTTTATATTATTTCATCCTGTCGTATAAATCGGGAATTCTTATTGTCCCTTAACCTCAAAGGTCCTACAAATTCTTTAGAGAGCGAAAAGTGAGTAAATTGACTTTAACAACCATTTCATAACATCATTTTGTGGTATTCAGTCTTAAACGCACACGAATTGTTATCGACGTAAATTGTTTCGCTGAATAACTGACTGTAAGTTGTTTGGTCAGAAAGTTAGAACATCTCCGGTAGCGTTTATGCGAACAGAGTTCCTGAAATCATGTGATTCCATTAATTCGTAAGATCGAGCGAATTCGGTGGAGATTAATCAATAGATCAACATGGATCGCCGCTTTTTCGAAATACATATTGGTAAATATTGAATCCCGTGTCTGCTTTGATTTTTAATTAAACAAGTAAAAGTGTTTTGCTTTGAAATTACAAGCTGTGATTTGTGGACTGAAACCATTTTTCTGTGATTAGTGTTTAGAAGAACTTTACCGGGATAGAAAATGCATTCCAACTGAAATGGCACTCCGGATTACCCCGTTTGAAATTTTAACGTGGTCCATCTACCTCAATTGATGTGCAAATGTTGAAATTTTCGCCTTCAAATATTAACTGAAATATGAACGAGTATTTGTTCAGTTAATTTGTATCATTTTGTGTGTGTGCCGGAGAATAAATTCTGTGAACAAACAAACAGGTGAAAACTGCAAATGAGTTAACTAAACATCCCTCTCTGTAGTATTTCATAATTAGGCCCTCATTATAATATGTTATCGTTTATCTTTTCCCAGTGATATTTCGGAATTGTCTTGATTAGCTGCAGCCTGATGCAATCAGTATGATCAACGTCAACTGACCGTCACATTATCCTCCATCAGGGTTGACAAAAGCACATATTTAGGATTTTGGTACCAGAGTGCCCCAATCAGAATTACTTATTTTCTCATATATGCACTCAAAAACGTTCACTCATTCATGACCGTTGTACAAAATGCTCTATCACAGCACACATTGACTTTCAGGGGTACTACATGAAGAAATAATATTTTGTCACAAAAGTTAACCTTAGAGAAGTGAATTACGAATGCATTATGGAATGGTATCCGGTTTTGTCGTGAACGATGACTTCAGATTATATAGATATCTCTATAATAGTGCTATCTATGAATGGCTGTATCGTAATGTTTCTGAGGAGTTCATTGATTTACCAGTAAGATAGTCGTAACATAAATCGTGAAATATGTCCTTTGATTAGGAACACGACCGTGGCAAAAATCTATTTTTGGTGAACTCATCTTAAAGCCTTTACAATCATATTTATATGACAAAGAATTCAGGAGGGTCAAACGAAAAAGGTGGATGAATTATGTGTGTTTCTGTGGTAATCAGTCCAAGAAAACTCCGAATTGCTACGGTCTTTGGATCACGCGATCCAAATTCGCTATGTTACATCATCATACGAACAAGCGATGTTCTCTCCCTATTTGGTCAAGGAATCAATTTTCTCTGAGAACTCAGTTTAGGCTTCGTGAGTTCGATGATAATCACCTCTCTGGTTGCTAACGTCCGAAACCGCATTGCTCTCGAGTGATGTGGCGAGACTCAATAAATGGCTGTGCATACCGAAATTCACGTCTACGTAATGGGTAGCAATTAAACTTGATACAGCTCCACTCCAATCATATGCGAGCAAGTGTGGATTGTGTCTGGTAACGTAATCGAAACAGCGTTCCAATTAGGACAGCTTGCTGCACACACAACTCGTTCAACTTTTTGTTCCAACCTACCGGATCCTGTTTCTTTTAAGTGTGAGTTCACCAGGAACAGATGTTTTCCCACATTGTGTGCTATCAATTATATATGGTGTTATCTACCTAAAAGCTCCGTTTTCTAGATTGGAAGCACATTTTGTTACATTCAAGAACGAATTTCCCTGCCCATCAGCCTGAACCAATTCGGATTCCTTCATTCAACCAAGAACTATTTTCGTTCAGAGCACCCTTGTTCAGTGGGAACTAAACAGCTGAAAATCGCATCCAGGACAGTATTGCATGTCATTTCTCCTCATGAAAACCGGGTTGAGTTGTTATCCCTTTTGAAAAGTCCATTTAAACACAGGAACGTTTCATAAACTCTCTCATTCTGTTCGATTGAGGTTCAATATCTCTCAGTTGTGAGATGACCTGTACAATTTCAAAATCTCCAAAAAGACCAAAGCAAAATGCCCCTAAGTTATGTGATTCTGTGCGTCACGCTAAAACTCAACCTTATTACGTACCAGACAGAACGCTCAAATGAGGATTTTACCTAGCACGTTTGAGGTGTTCCACCGACAAGTTCCTCTGGCATGAGATCACGCTTTCATTTGAGGAACGCGCGCAGCCGGGAGGTGTTAATTGTGGGCCAGAGAGTGTAAAGGGTCCATTTATTCGTACATTATCAGATAATTCGCCATCCTACACCATCTCCCACTTAGATCAGCAGTAACCGTGGACATCAATGGTTGCATATTTAGTCTGATGAAATATAGAACCCAGGCGCCCACAAAAATCTATTTTTATCTCAGCTCTTTGGGAACCCAGTATCTGTTGTTACAAATCCCAAGGATGTTCCGCCCAATGTGCTTCCTATTCGTTTCCGATTAATTGCTATGTCCATTAGTAATCATTTACAGGCTTCGACGACCAGTATATCGTAGCATTGTAGCCAAATAGGGGTACTCTGGGTAGATCACTTTCACTTCTCATCTGAGTGCCAAATGATTTGGTAGCTGGTAAGATTTATTAAATGTTGACATTAGTTATTTTTGTGCCTTTGACTAAATGCCTTGATCTCTATTTCTACAAAACATCTCAATGTTTTCACCATCCGTCGTCCTTGAGCATATTGCTGTATGTCTGCTTTCAACTAAACTTCACGTATCAAAATGCAGAAATGCAGTGGAAAATTTGCTCTGATTATATGATGAATTTGATCATGTATAGAGCTAGTGGTAAATGAATTGAAAAGCTAGGAAGAACTGGACAACTTTTTTAATCTGATTGGGTCTCCTTATCAACACGAATCCATCGACAAAACTGGGTATCGAACCCGGGACCTCATAGATAAAACACTCAATCATACTGTCTATTCGATCATCGGGAAGGGGATCAGACCATTTGTATTCTGCCTATTCACGCCATACCACAGCATCGTCTTAGGTGGCTAGGGCACGTGTTACGAATGCCTGAGCATCGTCTGCCACACCGTGCACTATTCGCAGACATCGGTCCAGGCTGGAAGAAACAGCGAATTGGGTAGGTTATGACGTGGCGCAGAGGCTTAAAGATGTTGTGCTATGATCTGTCTTTCGTTGGGGTTTTCCGGCTCCCCGGCTGAGGCCCCAAAGATTAAGAATGTCTTTGGCTGGAGACACTGCGGGATATGGCATGGAACCGAAGACAGTGGCTCGAATGTATCCTCTCCTGTTTGCGATCCCAAAAATAACCAAAGACGAAAAAAACTCAAAATGGCGTTCAGTAAACAAACAAAAGATTTTACTCTCCGAAGTTGACTGTTTTATTTTCGCCGCTTTTTACCTATATTTTTTCGTTCCCCCATGGTTATTTTGGCGTCGTATCTGCGAAAAGTGGTGTTAAAGATATATATATATATACTATACCACTGCGAATGTTTGCAGGCCTATTACAAGTACCACACTTTCCATGGTTCAGCACTAGCATCCAGGATTATGACTCAAATGGAAACATTCCGAAAGTGACTATTCGCTCGGCGGTCAAACTGGTGTGTGCTTACAATCTACTTGTTAGGTCCCGGTTTCGATCCGTAGTTATATTCGCACTGCCGTTACGATCTAACCATGTAGAAATAGCTGTCTAATGCTTCCCTGCTTTTCGGTTCACGCATCATTTGCTCTATAAGCGACGAAATTTCCCATACAACCAAAGTTGATTGAAAGTTTGCGAAAATAAGCGATATTGAGCAGCTCCGATACGCTCCAGGGTGCATTTTTGTGTCTTTATCTTTGTAGTGTGTACATTGATGATCTGACTAATAATGCTCAAGCCAAAATCATATGTATGCTGATGACCTGATGCACTAGCGTGGAATCTCCGATCACTATAACAACTTTCTTTTCCCAGGTGTTGTATATTAAAGCTATTACTGCCAATTCGTTCTCCATCCGAACACACTTAAGTGCAATGAATGCATGTTTACCCTCCAAAGTTTCCTCAACTCTGATAAGACATGGATAATTATCACGAGCTCCAACTTAGGTGGGTCATCGTAAAGTACCTGCGTGGCACAGATAGCAATAACTGGCTATGATGTTTATCAAGGTTCGGGACTGCGTTAAAAGCTCCAACTACTTTCTTTTCAAACCCCTAAACTCAAACAATTTGGAGCTAGACAAACCATCTGTGTTTCAGCTATAAACTAATGTGTCAAACTGTAATACCCCCAGGTTTACACAAAAACCACTCTCTGACGCATAAGCCACGACTGAGCTGCTATAAGTCGTGCCTCTCGTTCCAGTTGTCTCTCTCATCAAAATGCTGTGGTCATCAAACCGAATCCAGTGAATGGTTATTCAGTCAAGCGTCTCATTGGCACCGTAGATTGACCGATCTATGATTTTTCTGTACGTTAATCACAATCTTCAAAACGATCAAAGTAGTGGCTTATATCTATGTTCCTTTGTTACCAAGTACAAGTTTTCGCTGGTGTTTTGTAAACCCAGCATATGAGTTCCTTAACATCTTGAGTTGGTAAAAGCACACGCATGTTGTTGTTTTCCTTCAACTGTTCCCTTATAACAGTCGACTATCTTTACTGGAATATCTATATCCCTAATGTTGAGTGATTATTGTCAATGAGACCAAGCTCATCTTCAGGAGGACATGGTGTTCAGTCAAGGGACCGTAGTCCAGACCCCATGATTGCTATTGACGTACAACAAAAGACCCCATCTGTATATGCGTGACAATGAGCCAGATGACAATAAGGTCACCCAACACTCATGTGTTGGGTGCTAGTGGAGGGGTCTAAACCCCAGACCATAGAGCTCAAAGTGACAATGAACAGAACCTTTTGATTACCACCAATACTAACGACGTAAAACAGACGCGCCTGATACTACTGTCACTGTTAATTTTTGTGCAAGCTGTGTTCTTCGCATGTGGCTTGACAAAACCTTTACCGTCCCCCAATGCCCCGCCAAACAAAAATTGAGGAAACTGATTGAAAATGTACTGAGGAAACCATTTTGATCTGTACTTAATAGTGCCACTATTATTTGAGATTTGCACCAGATCAGATAATGTGCCGATGTTTTCTGTAAATTCTCGTGGAGTCATGAGGGTAATTTATATTAGAAAATCACTGTTTTGTGAACGGTTTTCCTCAACCGTTTGATGATCTGATGGGCTAATAGAAACCCAGGTTGTCAGTGACACTTTTTTCTACGCTGCTGTAGAAAAGCAACTTTATCTATTATGTGCATGCGTAATAAAAATTAATTTGGTAAAAGATGAATGTGGTTCTGAGCGGCGATCCAAACTGAATGCCCTATAATTTAAAGGTAGTAGATGATCGGTAAAATTAGACTAAATTAGACTAAAACATTTCAATATTTTAAAATGGACAGGCTTTTATTTGAAACAATTACCCGTATCTAATAAAACATCTAAGAAACATAAGCGTGATTGCATAATTCAAACACTCATTTCAGTGAAACAAATCGTTTGATGTTTTTAGGTGAACTGAATCGATAAATTTAGAATAAATTACGGTCAGTCATAATCCTTCTTATAAACAATCCAAACGAAAAGTAAAATTCTTTTCTTTCTTCTCTTTTCGGCAAAGACCTGTGAGCATGTCAATCGATTAAATTAACACTTTGAACCGCAAGCGTCAAGACACAGTGACCCTCATGCCGATCTGAAGACGAAGATAATAAATCATATCCTCCACTGGAAAGTGGAACTTGAGCGTTGTCCTCAGCATTATTCTGCGTTTTGTTAAGGTTGAACCCAGAATCCAAATTGCAACTTACAAATATGCTAACATTTCACCTCCTTTCGGTGAATGATTCCAATCACGCATTCTGCCTCGCTCATTTCAGCAGTAGCATCCATTATTCCCAAGTAACAAGTAGTCAGCTTGTAATTGTTTCCAATTGAGTGACACAACCAGGAGGCTTGTATTGAGATGAGCGAGATCTGTGGCGCGCAACAAGCTCACAAAGATGGGTTGTGTGATATCGAGTAAGTGGAAAATGAAACACTTTATGATCATCTTCCCGGTGCCCGAGTCGGCAGTACTCTTGCATTCTGTCTGTGAGATCCCTAGCTCAATCTCCAGGTGGGCCGATGGATTCGCACTGTTGAAGAGATCCAACCGGATCGAAACAACAGTCCAGTGCTTCCTAGCTTTTCAGTTCACGCTTCATTCCTACATACACGACGAATTCGCCTTTGAAATTGACTCGAATCCTCCATTACTCACATGAAACTTCAGTATTTGTCAAGCGGCACACTGGATTTGATTTTATGTTTCGATTGACAGAGAGTAAACGAATTCAGGTGGATGGGTTTTTATGTTAGCAGTTTCTAACCAAAACTGGCAACAATCTAAGCAATAAAACACAAAACATTGATGTTTTTTAGTTAAAGTATCAAATATAGAAAGTAGTATACTAAACTTTTCACCGTGTGGGTAATGCCACTATAATTGTAATAATTAATTGATTATATATTCGTATTACTTTGTGGTTAAAATCAACAATTCTAGTTAAAAATCAGATAACACATGGATACAATTAATTTAGCTTGCAGCAAGGTGTAAATGCAAAATCGTTTTATCTGAAAGTTCAATGACTAACCTATTTCCTTGAATAGGTACTGCAAAAAGCATGATGCACCAGTGGAAGTGTGACTTCAGAAACTACTCTGAAGTGACCTTCTATGTGGAATAAAAAGGAGTTATGTACTTTTACCGAATTCAAACAGAATTACTTTTACCGGTTCATAAATACTAGTCTTGGTGATGTCTATGAAAACACATATTTGAAATTTATCTTATATATACTTCTAAGTATCCATTAGAAGAAGATAAACACGGTACTGCTAATTAGCGACAACGACTTTAATCAAGCAATGCCTGGAGTTAGGAAATTTGTCCCCTTTATCCTTTCAGTTCAAGTTAATGGCTGATATCCTCTTTCTGTTTGCAGGTACTGGTGAGAAGAACCTTCGCAGAGCCTAGCACGCCCTTGCGCCTAACCAATGAGTTGTATCATCATTTGAATTCCTGAAATTTGCCACCATGCGGCTCTTGATCTCATCACATGATTTTAATGATTGCGGCTCTATGAGCAAGTTCCCGGTTTTGTCAAACTTTTGGTGGCAATGATGAACAGTTATTCTGGCTGTAAGTGCAGCACTGAGTACTTTTAAATTCTTGCACGTTTTTCCAAAACTGCGGAAAGCTACCGCATGGATATTATGGAACAACCGAAAACTTTCTATAATCAACTAATCCGATATATCGCTATAAGTAAATTTTATTGAAATTCCAATTAGACGTTCCATAAAAATCGATAATACAAAGTAAGCATCATGCATCGGTTAATTCAATGCCGTATGCAGAGCAAAATCTACTTGCACAGTTCATATCTGGAAAGACATAAGCTTATGAAACCCAATATTATACGGTGATAATAATAAAAAATAAATTGTAACGGTCAATTCCATTGCTTTAGTGATTCTCTCGAACAGGTAGTAGCAAATGGAGAAACCAATCATTTCTTCATCGGTCTATTGCTCTCATTATTCAAAAATCGACAGTTTTCTCAAAACATTGACGGAAAACAAATTTACGTCTATAGTCGATGTAACCCAATCAGGCAAAATGATTCCAGAGTCGTGGATCAGATACGCCATATTAACCAATATGTAACCATTTCTCACTGTCTTTCACGCTTTACTGGCCATAAATTTGTTTATTATTTGTAAGTAATAATTTCCCGTGTATTTTAAATTTTTGTCGATAAATAAAATATGAGACAAATAAGGTCTCCATTAGTTCTATCAAGACCATCAAATTAGTGTGAAAATTCCAGTGTATTTAGTGCAGATTGGTTTAACCGGTATTGTAATGAATGGGCACGTATGGTACAGTTAGATAGTAAGCACTTCTGATGAGAGTTCATACCAAATAACCGATGTCTATTAACTTGATTTGCTTCATATCGAACGAAATGAATATTCATTCCAAGAAATAGTTCTTGTTGCCTTCAGGCTAACTGATAAAATCGAGGCCTAACTATTTTTGTGAATAACATAGAATATTATATTAAAGCAAAGTGTTGTTTTATTTAATAAGCGTTTCCTTTGAGGGACATGTTTTCATGTATAAACTGAGACGTTCAGTTACGTCAGGATTTGCGTTGCCTTTTTTTTCTAGTTGGAGCTAATGAGTTGATTTTGCTTGAATACAGTCACCAGCAGCGTCTGCGAACATCAAATATTCGTTAGTAGTTTGTGCTAGCACATCGAAATCTTCAAAAAGAATTATGCAGCAAAAGGTTGGTCCGATGGAAAGGTGATGAAGAGGGTAGAATCAAAACTGTGGGAGGAACCCGAGGATTGTAGCACACGTAGCGCAATAGAGAACCGTTACAGAGGTCAAGTTGCGATGAATTATTGCAACGAAAAAGTTGACGGACACTTAAGAAGGTAAAACACTCGTTATATTGGCGTTAGGTCTACGGAAAACCAAACATTCTGAACTTGGACCAGGGTTAAATGAGAGTCACAAACAGGGTCGTTTTACCGGGAATGCCATTCGGTGGAATGTTATTTGAACTTACTCTTTTTCATGCGCGGGAACAATATTCAGAACTCTTTCATATTCCGCCAGTGTGATGTTGCCATCACCATCCAAATCGAACGTTTTGATAAAATCCTGTGATGAGGAAAAGGAGAATATTTCTTAACGTTTTCAACGAGTGTTGTTCGATTTGAAATCAACCACACATGCATTCATGACTTGTTGCATCCACGTAATCCGGATGCAGTTACAAGTAATTCCAGAAATGTATCATTTTTATAATTGAAATGTTTGCTGATTTGAACCGCATAAAATCAAAACACGACTGAAGTCGAATGAATGTAAGCATCACACTTTGTTGCAAGCAGCCTAATACTTAAGAAAGAAACAATTCAATAGAACTTTATGCTTTTATGAAATTCGTGTGGTTCATTTCAAAATGAGTAAGGAAGAAAGGAACCATGCGGATAAGACACACTTCTTCACACTTTATGCACATGATTTTGACAGTGATTCCATAACTTACGATTCACCTATTCATTGAGCCTGGCAAATTGTCGTCACACAATATGCATCGTTTTGCACCTAATGGACACTGTTGAAGCCTTTGGTTAGACTCAGACTGAGATATATAGCGTTTTACATTTGCAGATGAAATACCTCCTCACATCAGTTGTATTATTCTTTTTCTCATCTAAAGAAGCCGCAACGGGCCACACAAATAATAGTCCATAGATAAATAGAACTAATTGCAAGTGAGGTTGGTGAGACAATCCCTCCCGAGGACACGGGGGCAACTAATATTTGTGTGCCCATGGAGAAGATTAAAATACATTCGTCTTTTTGATTGATTGCAGGAAATTTCGTTCAAATTTCTGATCACGAATTTTTCACAATTTTGGATTCATTTTTTAGTGCTAGTGGCCCCAAAGATTTTGTTCTGATAATCTGCATCATTTGTCAAAACGTTTCAGTGTTTATTAATGAACGAGTACTTTTAAATTAAGGACACAAGGCAAACGTTCTTCCTATTCCGAGCGAGGTTAACTGTTACTTTTGGCACAGGTAATATTGTGTGCCTGAGGTCTGGTGCGCGATTTCCGATTCAATCCTCAAACGCATTCAAAACCAGAACATCATTATGGGGGTTTGATTTAAAAGGCGCATTCTCGTAGCAAAACATAATCAAAACTTCAGAAGGTTACACCATAATAAAAATTATAAGCAATTAGGGATTCCGGAATCTAACTGAGATTTCACCCTATAAAAGGATTGAGAAGGGAACGACTTAATGAAGGCCATTTGAATGGCTGCTTTACCATTGGGAATGAAATCAATCACACATCACAAAGCTTTTGCCAGTGGTGGCTTACAGTGATTAAGTGAGTAATTCATGTGCCAAGAATTCGGTGTTCTTTGGTGGTGGTCACAATCCCCAAAAATACTGTATTCTGTAATGTAAACCTCTAAATTCTGGTGAAATCAGTTGCTATATAACTGAACGTTTTCATTTCAGGGTGAGGATAGTTCTCTGATCCGGAAATATTTTGTGCACAAAACACTAGGCTTGGCGAACTCCCAACACCAACACTAATGTTCTTATTTTCTCCTGTTCTCGCTTATTTTCTCACGTTACAAATCAGACTTTGCTGTTTCCTTGTGGGCCGGCATTTTAATGTCTGTTTACAGGCACAATTCGTTTCATCCATTCCGTCATGTACCAATGCAGGAAACCATTTGGTTGAATTTTTCTAGAGCTTACTCGAGTTGAGTAATAATGTATACTTTCTGATCAATTCAGGGCGTAACTCTCGCACAACTTGCTCGGAAGCAGTACATTTCGAAGCTGTACCAAACAACCAACCAATCAACCAACACACACACCGAGGCTAACCAAAATTATTGAGCCTCATTTGCTTAAGTATCCCACTAACGCAATGGTCATTCACTTTTGCCCATAGATCGCAACGAAATGAAATATAATCTATTATTTTTTGAATATCGTTACAAGATTACATATTCCGGAGGTCGGCCGACACCTCAGTTAGAAAACTACTTACAAGCAATAGCTAATGACCTAACACGTGTCTGGTCAACGTGATCCGAACGGAAATAGTACAATGAAACGCAATCTCATGGTTGTACTAATCGATTTAGTGTAAAAAATAAAGCAAAGCGGAGCACAACATGCAATTACGAACAACAACAGAGTTCTAACCAAGCATTGTGCAGTTTTTAGATTGTAACATACTACGAACGATTATTACAAGTGAGATATTCACAATAGAAAAAAACCCTCCCTGTTCGGGACAAGTGAAAGACAGTCAACGTTTGCTTTTTTGTGCTGCTAGTTGAGCAGATTCGGTTGCATCACTGATCAGCACCTTGGAAAATCCGAGACAACCAAGCAGCCCATTGTTTCCACGTGAAAAACGAAAAAACAATTGTGGCAATTTAACTTCTACCGTTTGTTCTATACTTTTTCATGCTTCTCAGTGGTGTTTGACTAACCCCAACCCCTCAATTGGAATGTTTTATTGACCAAATGGACAGACAATATGAGTAAATGAAATGTTTGGCAGGAGCTATTGTTTTCGTTAACTAAATGGGGTGTAAATAAGATGTACACTGAATAAAATTCGGATTTACCCACCGGTTGACGACTGTAAGTTGTTCGTGGTAAAAGTTTCCCTGTCATTCTCGAATAATCAATCACCGTGCTACCGGAACAGGTATATAATTCTTATTACATTACCTTTATTTCACACGTTTCCGAGGTCAGAATATGTGCCAAACCGATCATAATGTTAAACGTTTATTAAAAAAGAAACGCTGTCGGGTTGTCCAGCACAGAGCACATGAATTTTCTTGGTGGATTCACAACAGGAGTCTCCGAGTAACCCACGCTTGATAAGCAATCAGCGGGGCGGTGTGTGATAACCGCAATCCATTGGAAGCAGCTGTCCGTTTCATCAAATCTTATGCCGTTTGGAACAGACCCACTGTTCAGTGTGCCCAATGCAACTGAAGCCCAAAGAAGCTGGTGCGCAGTGTTATAACCAGGAGTTTATGGATGCTTATCGTACCACCAAGCTTGATTTATTCGAAACCAGTGGTTTGGCCAACCCTTCGAGTGAATTGTCATTGATTTAATGATTTCTTTATATCCTACTTGAGCTGCTTGAGTTGTGTAGGAACATTTAGCGAGTTAGAACAGAAGGATAGCCACTCGCAATCATAATTACCCACCCTAAACCATACTGAGGATTTCGGACCATCATTCAATAGAAGCTTTTTGTCTTAATAATAGAAGTTGGTAGATTAGAATAATTGCAATATTCCTGATGATCCCACTTTTTTCCTAATGTCTGAGAACTGCGAATTGGATAGCCTAGCTGGAATTTCTATAATGTTCTTATCAAACAAATATATGGTTTCCTGATTCAAACTGTTCCCCACTACGATCTACGGTCTAACTTGGCGGCAGTTCTTAACATCAACTTATTTTCATTTTCATTACTTTAGAGTTCTTGCGACCCACCTTCCAAAGTAATCACATTCTACGTTGACATTTGTTTTATTATTTGCGTTAGTCCCAATAGGGGACTGTTCATTTTGCCAGTATTGAAGTGAGTACAATTATAGTTGTATTGGATGTTCAAATAACAGTATTAAAGACAACCCAATCCATTTAACTATCGCCCTGTAAATTAAAGTGTGGTGTAATGTCCTACATAACCAAACTGGGGCCAAAAGCTCTATCTATTCCGATACCTTTTTGCATCATTTTGACCTTGAGCGCATCGTGCTTCACCACTAATACAGTCTGATCATTCTGCATGGTGTGACAAATCTAAACATTGATCAACTTTGACACTCTTTGATGCTTCAAAACAAAACCAAATTGATTCCTAGTCGTCAAGGCATACGCGAATAAACGCTCCGTTTTATTGGCACATGAGTATCCAGTTCGTCGTAAATCGTCCTTTAACGAATAATGGCAGTCTCCTGGGCGTTCACACACCAGAAATTGAAGACCAGTCACACAAAGGAAACTTATATAAACGAGTACATAAAAGTTTTTTGCTGGGGCCAGAGTTGATAACGGAGCAAGTTATTTAGGTGTAAAAGAGTGTGATGCACCAGACAGGATAGAGCCACACAAGCGGCCATAAGCCTTAAGGTGTTGGTTGACAATGCAGTCGACAAGCCCCACATAAAAGGCAGCTTCATATCTAGAAATGCTTTTTAGATCAATACGGAATCCCTAGACAACAGACCGGGGACGATTACGGGAAGTAGTACGTCCAATAGCATAACACGCACGAAAATACAAATTTAGCACTTCCCCTCAAATGTCGGAGGCATGAGATGTAAAACGTCAGCCTTCTGTCTTTAAGAAATGTTTGTTGCACGTGAAAGGATCATTTGAGGTCAGTATACAGAAAACACTATTTTTAGTGCTGCGAATCTTCAGCGTTTGGGATGTTAACCCAGACGTTGGTAACAGGTGATTGGAATGTTTAGATTACCTGCCAATAATGCAAAACAAAATTTCAATGAATCCGGTTGGGCTTGAGAAAGGGCCATCCGACCATTTAGAAATGGAACTTATGACCGACTTGAGAGAGTTGGTAGTAGGGTTGTCGTTGGATGCACCATAAACCATTACCTATGTGTGAAAACAGTTGGGGCAAGTGGTAGATGTTCGATATAAAAGGAGAAGAGAAAAAAGGATAAACTTGCACCTAGCAGTACACATTGAGTTGCATTGAGAGTGGAAGAAGAAGAAAATGGAACTGGCGTCGGTCCGTGAAATGGTCATAAATCCCGTTCAATCTAAATATCATTGCCATTGCCCCAAATGATTGTGATGATACTGTAAACAATAGAAACATTCAAAACCCGTTTTGATGTATACATATATTCATTTTAGATCAATCGAAGAAGGTATCGAAGAATACAAAACACCAAGGGGGTGACCTTGATCGGAAGCACCTTCGGACTTTTTACAAGCTGTGTTAAAAATGTTCCAATCGGAACGACAATTGGAAAGTTACTACTAGCAAAAATGACTGAAGTATATTAACCGGATTAAGAAACACAAATGCACACATGCGTTCTTCAACCCGCCTCAATATGAGTATATTAAATGCGAATACAACATTCATGTTCCAACATCTCAACCGTTAACATTTTTCAAGCATGGGGAATTTTGAACAAGCGAACTACTCCGTTTACTACCTTGTGGTAGGTGAATATTTGAGTATAAAAGGGTTTACGGGGTATTCACGAGATAAAATATCAGACGGGGGAGGCACGAATTTAGATTCACTTGAGTCTGTTACCATTAGTAAGTCAGGTCGGGTTTTTGAAAATAATGCTGAACTCATTCTTAATGTTGTATACACAAACAATAATAATTTATCGTTATGGCCAAAAACGACCTGCTTCACTCGGACAAGAATAATTGCAATAGTCCTCTAAAATGAAATTCGAGAAGTTACGTGAAAAAATATAAACTGCAGTAATGTATGTTTGATTCAAAAGAAGAAATAAATCACGTAAGCACAGACGGAGAAGACTCAGTAACTAGTGACGCTAAAAATTGTCTCATAACTACCTCAGTTTTGCAAAGGGAACAAATCTAACGCCAATGCTTACGATTACGTTAGACTGAAAAGAATTAGGCATTTATAACCGTTAACATGAGCAGAAGATTGCGGGCTCAAAATTCTTAAATAAGTTACTTATACATTCAAATTTCGGGAAACGGAAAATGAATTCCAATTGAATGATAACAAACAGCATTTAAGCTGAGATGATGGGATATAAAAAGCACCTGATAGTCAACGGAGAGATTATTTTCGTCCTTCGATCATAGCAAATGCAATAAGCCATATTATTCTGCCAAATTGACTTATTGGAGTGACACAGCACTGTTGTTGTGATATAGTTTCACTGAAGAACCAGTGCTTTTTTGTCAATTTTTTCGTGCATTTCTTAATGCTCAACAAAATACTGCCCTCAATCCAAATGCACAGCTGAAACAGTGATGGATATTTTTCATTTATCCGAGAGCAGACCGAAATGAAACAAAACATCGATTCACACGTCAAATGAATAGTAATCATTGCATTTAATCCAATAAGGGTGATATTATTGGACAAAGTCAAACTCGACACATGAAATGACCAGTTCCCTTCCGATCAGAGTATATTTATTTGTATTTTTTTCTTTTCTGTGAGTTTGAAAAATACATTGTTTTAAGTGCTGCGTCCAGAACCATAAATGTGCTGTTAAACGATGATTTTTATAGCCTATTAGATCAGCACACTCCGCCGGTGTCAGCTACTGGTCAGAAGTTAATGAAACTGGAAAGCTAAGACAATGATGAACGATTCAGCAACATTCAATGACAAAGCATAATGATGAAGAGCAAGAACGCATATCAAAGTAGGAACTATATATATATATATATATATATATATATATATATATATATATC
>UZAN01039701.1:88731-110167 GCA_900618425.1 Echinostoma caproni
TATAATGGAATGCATACGACTAGCAATGGGTTCAGAAAGTCCCATTAAGTTTGTTATCATAAAGCAACATGCAATCAATGGCTTTATCAATCGCTACGTTTGTGAACAGTGCCACAGCGTAAAGCAACCTTAGAATGACAGAGTTGCAAAGAGTCTTCCTTTTTGATTGTTGGTTGTTTTTACATCCGTGGACAAAAACGAAAACCATCATCTTGAATCCTCTTCACACAAAATGCACCTTGTGCCAACGATACTTTTTGTGCCATGGGTAATGAATGCAGATGTGAAATAAGAAATCGGTTGCTAGAAGACTTCGACAACGACCGTTCAAGTGTACTCGGAAAAAAGGAAAGAACAATAGACTAGCCTAACTGTACGCACTCATAAGTCGCAGAAGTAATAACCCCGTTAATCTATCCCTGCATAGGAAGGTGAGTTAAAACGGACAATGTAAAGGTTTCCGTAAAGTTCTGTAGCTTGAAATTAAGGAAAATTTAATGCGCTATTTAATTATTAGAGCAGGAAATATGTGTATTGTAGACACTATCCATAGTGAAGTGAATTTCCTACCGATATGTATGCACCAAACGGCTACCTGTGAGGATGGGTTGATAAGCCAATAAGTTAAAATCACTGAACTCGGAGGTGTCAAGGAGCCTATGTATGGACTCATGTTATTCACAGGAGATACATGGACAGAATTTATTCAAAGAACACAATCAGATGCAGTACGTTGAACATTCTGCTCCGCGATACTCCCCCTCCCCAGCCCCATTCAAAACCAGTTGTACTTTCGATCGAAGAATAGAATACCAGATTATATAGTGTCATTCTATGCTCACGCATAAACATAATCCTACGGACCTAGGTAAACTGGTAACTCGACTAGGCGCTTATATGATCGCGTTTGCAGAAAACACCCGTCTTAGTTATTCACTCAAACGAATGAGATAATTAGGAGCGCTACATTCACATCTCGTTGAATTGAGTCACTCAGGGTGTAACAAACGCGTTCTGTCCCATTTACAAATTTGGACGAGAGAAATCAAGGACAGTAAAGCATTGGGTCCTAGCCACCCTGAAGGCTGCGAGCAGTCGAATTTAAAATCACTCGTGCCTTACCAGCGGTCGTTTGTACTTGCATAAGACCCGATCTGGTCCACTTCGACTTCCTGAACACTCGTAAGTCGCAACCCGTAAATTAGACGTTGGGAATAATTTGACCCATTTATGCACACAATCGGAGTAATATCAAAACCATTAGGACTGCAATTTATCATCCATATTCTTGTGTTATTAATTGTAGTCAATATTAAAAGATGGGAGGTTTACGAGTAACTCAGACTAAAAGTTTTGCCTCATTGTGTTTTTCTATGTGCACTGTGTCCAAAGGTTTATCAAAGTTTTAGGTTTTAGGACTAGGTAAATGTTGTTTCGTTCGTTTTACTTGAGAACAGCGAAGGTGATTTCACAGGATTTTGCTAATTGATGATGACCTGAGATGGTTCTCCGAAAACAATTCACCAATCAATCGTTGTCATGAAAAATCAATCCAAAATGAATAATGCAGTTGCGACTGGCTTCATTTGAAGCTTCATCAAGTTAAACCTTTTGAAAAGTTTCTCTTTTTACCTGCATGATATTTGTTTTGAAAATGTCTTATCACTTTTTTTGGTTCAATCAAACACTTACGGATTTCATTTCATAGCTGATGTGTTAAGAACGATGTATTACGTGCTTTTCACGGTTTGCACTAACCGTAAACGAAGTGTCAACCTTGAAGTAAGTGTTAGCTTGAAACACAGTCGTATGCTGCAAACGTTACAACCAAGTGGTTTAACTTTTAATACATGAACCCGAGAAAATCCAAGCATAATGAGTTTGGCTGTAGAGATCATGTAGACGAAGTTACTGATGTCCGATAGTTATCTAGATACTCACATTATTCGTGAGTAAGTAGTCATGTCCAACAGTTTCATAGACAATGGGTCACGTTTATTGAATCAGAAGCCAACAAATCAGAATTCAAGCGTATGACTAGATGATAAATGGAAACTTAATGATAAATAAGCGTTGGCCTTTGGCTGCATTGCTGAATGTTACCAATTGAAACTCAATTCTGAAATTGCACTCTCAATCCAAAATTCCTCATAAATCAACTTGTGGCGGATGGACAACAGGCTCAGGAAAACAAAGCCTGATTCTCAGTTTGAGCTATTGTTTTTCCTTGTAGGCTAATCAGTACTTTTAGAGTCATCAAGTGAAAAACTGCTTACTAAATTAAGCAATGGAGGTAATGGCCTGGGGCCAGTTAATAGAACAATAGTCTTGCTGTATTTTGTTACAAGAATGAAATGGGTATTGCTATGGGGTTATCAGATGCATCAGTATTTGCTTGAGGCGATGAAAGGTTATGAAGTCTGGAACGGTCGATAGCTCTGTAGTCAGCTCAAGAGCATGATGTGTCCAGATTTATCGACAGAGGGTAGACCTCAATTGCCTCCTTTTGTGGTGATTGGCACAAAGGAACTAGTCACGGATAACTGGCAACGTGTCGATTATAGTTCACTGATGCATTGACTTGTGTAACACCTTGCTACAGGATGCTGTACCGGCTGATTAATGTTCTGAAGATTCTGGTAGATTTGTTTTTCGCGCGCGCCCCTTGGATGGCTCGCCACCGTTGCGTTCTGGAATTTATCTACCCAGATTGCTAAATATGCTTGCTTTAACCATATACACAAAGGAAATTAATGGTAAAAAGTAAGGATGTTGTAATGTAAAACCATACTTACTGACAGCTGGTATCTAATAGCTAGTTACTTTAACCACGTATCGCTGCACCTTTTATTGTGTCTAAACCTCAGTGACCCGAGTATTGATCCAACTAGAGGGAACTCTCATCTAGACCACATAATCACAAACTACGCTGGCACCTTTTCCACCAAACAGTTCTCTCCATTAGGCACCAGTGAGCACAACCTGATACTGGTCAAACCTAAGATTTTCTCACACTCAAGAAATTTTTCTTTTAGCCGACCCAAACACGTGGTTCCTTCAGCGAGATCTTTCCCCAGACAATATTGCCTTGCTTAGATCGTCTCTTAAGGTAGTTACCGACTATTTTGCTTTGAACACAACCTGTTTGTCAAGTTTGACATTTCTAACAGAAGTGTTGAACTGTGTTTTTGACATATGCTGTCCTGTGATAACTTTGTTCCTTCGAGATGGCAGAATATCAAAACCTTTCCTTAAACCTCTTCGCCGTGAAAAGCAACGTGCAGTTAAATGTGGCAGGAGGGCCAAAATGCAACGATTGTCGTTTCTGATCAAAAGTGAAATAAGACGGTTGGACACCATGCAAGTAGGTTTTTGGGACGAGGAACTGTAAATCTACGTGGCTTGGAATCACTCTACTCTGCGGGCCGAAGAAAGTGATTTCCAGTCCCTTTATTGATATTGAAAACTGAATGCTGCATTTATTCATTCTCCGCCCGACACACCCCAGTTATGCTGATTCCAGTTCTCCAAACATCTTACCTTCGTTTGATCCCATCACCTCCAGTGAGATGTATAAACACATGTGTTCTCTCAAGGTGTCGACCGCACCTGGACCAGATAACTTAATTCCTACTCTTCTTAAATACGGTGCTCTGCCACGGTCTCCGAATTTTGCACACAGAAAATCTTTAACTTGAAGTCCGAACTATTCCGGACTGCTGGTGTCCAGTGAGAATTATGTCCATCCCCAAAGGAATGTCAAAGGCCCCAATAGTGAAGAGTTTCAGATCAATTGCTCTCACTCCCACTGGTTTGAAATTGATGGAGCGATCAGTTCTGCATCGTCTTCGGTTATCTCTTGCCACCCTCGATGACACTTTTCAGTTTGCGTACAAACATAACCGCTCTATATTAGACGTCGTTTCTTGTCTAGTTCATTTCATATATAAGCCCCTAACGAGAAAGCCAAATATGCGCATTGTGCATTTCTCGACTATTCTTCGGCTTTTGACTCAGTGCCCGTCCTCTTTTACTTAACAAACTCCAGTCGTTTGGCTGTCCCGCTTCTCTCTCCTTGAATGGCTTGCGGATTACTTTTTGCAAAGATATCAGTATGTTGAATTGGGAAGAAGACAGTCAACCGCGTCACTCAATAGCTTGGGTTTACTTCAAGGTGCTGTTCTATCACCTTATCTTTTTTCGACTTATATCAGTGACGTACCTGATACTCCCCCTGTTCGACATCTTAAGTACGTTGATGATGTCGCCATTTATGTTTCCGTAACTAACCAATCAGAACTGGTTGGATATAACACAAACCTATCCCACCTCGTTTCATATTCAACTTCTTCCGGTCTTAATCTTAATCCTGAAAAATACCTTAAATGTATTTTTACTCTAAACCATACCCCATCTCCCTCCAACAATGTTCAGATTCATGGAAAGCCGATAAGCAGGGTCAGCCATGTGAAGTACTTAGGTGTCACACTTGAAAGTAACCTTCGCTGGTCTTTACATACCCAAAGTATTGCTCGCAAGTTGAAAAGTCTCTCTTTTCAGATAAGAAGATTGCGTCACTTATGTTCTGACTCATCGGTGATAAACGCTTTCGTTCAACAATGTGTTCTCCTCATACCACGGTACTGCTCCCTTGTAATTCTCCTTGGTTTGTTGAAGGCTGATTCCAAGTTCCGTTATGTGTTCTGATTGGCAATATGTGTAATGCCAATATTAATGCATGCTTGAAGTTTTCTGACAATATCCTATCTGATTGCACCCATCCTCTGCACATTGACTTGTTTGCATGCAAATCCCACTCATCCACCCGCTCGAAGTGCAAACTTATCCCGTCTCGCATATCCTCATACAGGAACTCTTTGGTATCCTATCTGACTGACAAGTAAAGCGTTCGTTCTGAGTTTTCTAATGCATTTATGTACTTTTCACATCCCACTTTTCACCTGTTTTTACCAGAATTGTAATGATGGTCTATTTTTGGCTGAAAGCTTGTATATAACTCGCTAAATCTTGAATACAATACAATACAATGAAATCAGTCTTGATAGCCTATGAGTGACAAACTCTTCAGATTCTGAATAACATTATCAAAGGAAATGCAATGTGTTTCAAAAACACCTACAAAATCACTCTTTACACCATAGTTCAAGTTTATGGATTTGATAATAACAACACTTTGATTCTGGAACAAGTAATAAAAACCTCCATTTTGAGGTTGCGGCAGTTGTTGTTCAAATGGGTGAATAGGTTTTACGACAACAATCCTGCTTTTCGGTTTCTTCTTGATAACTAACACAACTAGAAAAGTCACAAATTCTGAAGTTACTACGACAACTCACTATTTAGGTGGTCTAAGCTGTGGCTTTCGCAAGCTAGATCGGTTAAGAAAAGGTGCCCCGCGTAGGTTAAATAATATTATTTTAACTACAGGTAATTGATTAGAAAATTGTCGGATGCTTGCAGAACTTAAGGACTTGTTACGTCCTTAAAGGTAAAGCAAAGGTTCAAGCATACTTCGAGTTGCATTCCACATTTTCCTCATAAAGATATATGTACTCAATTAGTTGAGATCATACAATATATTCATTGTGGCGTACATTCACTTTGATAATGGAAACCGGACATTTTCAGCTTAACTTTAATTCCCAGCTCTGGTCTACCGGGAACATTTTATGAATTGTTTTGTGCCTTGATGCAGACTGAATGCAAAGATGCGTAATCTTGTTGGACAGTCATGATTCCCAGCTTTAGCCACTATTAAGATAAACTCGTTAATCATGACAATTGTCAGCTATCTAATTTACTGCCAGACCGAGATCTTCCATCGGTATAATTACATCACAGATTACGATACAGCTTCTGCCAAAGACTCCAAAAATGAAGGATACCATGTGCAGATCATTCAAACAGCACAGACACTTCGCAGTCGTCCAAATTGAATTTTAGTCTGTTACAGTTATCAGATCTTCCCGTTTTGGTGTGACGTCTAACTCACTAGAATATCAATACGATGAGATGTTGTCTAGGGCATTAATTTCATCCCCCTGAATTACTTGTTTGACAGAGATTGAACGAGTTGCCATACACTCAGATTCAAGTGTACTGACCACTGTTCCTTTGACTTACTTCTTCACAGATTTGCAGGAGATGATAGGAGATATCCTGTACGAGGATCATTCGCCGAATTCTGCGTATAGTTTTAGCTTTATACTTGCTGCCTGATACCAGGCCAATGGTAACATATTTTCACACACGATTTCCAGGTTTACTCGTAGATGATATGCAGCAAAACATCATGGAGCGAAAATGCTATCAAATTACCATTCCGATGCCGATGTATTTGACTTAAAACTCCAGAGTTTTCAACAATTTTTGTTATTTTTCACGTTGAGAACGTGAGAACGTACTTGAACAACTGTTTGCCCTCTTTTACAAGCCCCAAAATTCCTAAAGATCTCTTTTGTATTGGCGACGGTCTTAGAGATTGAGTGTTCCAATCACTTTATGGTATCACGGAATTCTTATAAGGATTTGCTCAATAAGATCTCTCCTAAACTATATCAAGACATTTCCCGCATCTCCAAATTTCTTTGGTCTCACTGTTAACGACAGCAACATGCTGATTACACGACGACATCACAGTAACTTATTCGACTTCTCATGAATGTTGATGTCTGCATGAATGGTCACCTTCGCGGAGAAACCTATGCGTAATTTGTAAACCGGAATCATATTTTGTTTGGGTTTACACTCCACGCTATAGGTTACAGGATGAATCCTTTTATGCTCACTAATGTTGTTTTAGTTTGATCTCAATCAGTGTGATGCCATCATATAATTGATCACGTTCACTGAATATCCCCAAATACATTATGGCGATGGTCAATTTTTAAGTACCGGGTAAAACGCATTTTGTACTTTCGTGCAGTCCACCAAAACAGTAACTCGCATTTTGACAAATGTCAACCAAAATTGAATTCAACAAATTGAATTTCTGACAGACCCGAAAGATTATCGAACAATCAATACCCTCTCGTGACCTCACCAGGGAAGTGAAGACGCAAAACGATCGCTACGGTTGTCACGGCATAACCCACAGAGACTCACTGGGGAACGGACTACCTACCCAATTTAATACAATGTAGCAATATTAGAATTTGAAATGAGGTTCAGGAATCGCGTTTCATATGAATAAGTTACATCGCATTCAGTTACTCAGATTTTGTCAAACGTGAGGCTAGGATCTCAAACCAAAGAGATGTAATCCCGATGCAAGAACTCTCTTTTTCTGGTTGAAAAATTTGTGAATCGAATTTCTACAAATCTGAATACCAAAGCAATGACTCATTGTTTGAAATATTTATCAAATCTTAACAGCAAATTATCTTCTGTTTCATTCACACTGAACCATAAGGACAGTTTTTTACAGTCTCATGAACCAATGCAGTATTGTAAGGGAACCAAAACTTTAAAGGGTATTGCATTATCAATTGAGGACTAAAACGTACAAATCGGTAAATTCTGCTCAAGCAGAATTATATGCAGCTACTGTTGACAGTAAATTAGGGAATGAAATTTGAGATAATGTATGCGTTATTCGGGGAAAAATATTAAAAGTCCCAGTACTCAGAGCTGTCTCTGGATAATCACTAAAATCAGTGAGCTCGAAGTTGGCCTCACCAACCATCAAGTTAAATGTTCAACTCTTAATTCATATTTTGCAGTATAAAAAGTACACATACCGACCGTTTGTATTACCGCAATGTAGTATATACTAGACTTCTCACTATTCGCTAAAACAATGATACTTTTTATGCCAAGTTGATTCGTTTTGAGCTTGAAACTCAGTAAAAAAAATACCATATAGTTCACTCTGTGTTTCCAACTGAAGGAAAAGTACAATACACGACCAACTGACGGAATGAAAAAAGGACAATACGAACATTCTACTCACGTTAATGAAGCAATCGTCAAACCCACATGCTCTCATGCACCGTTTCACTTCTTTACGACTAAGCGATCCGCTTCCATCCTTGTCCATCTGCTTGAACTTTTCCAGTAGCCGTTTTTCTTCTTCTTGCATCATTTTGCCGAAAGTCGGACACCGTCGACTAATGGGCAACGTCGCAAATGAAACAAACTGAAGTGGATAGAGCGCCGTTCACAACCGACCTTGCGTGCTTATACTGGTTGGTTCGATCACGGGTGAATGGTTTAAACCCTGTGCAATAGACATGCACACAGGTACACCAAGCACGTAATCGCTAGTGGTCGATAGTTTGGTACATTTATCCTCATTGGTCGGCATCAGCAAATCGGATTGTGCAAGCCTACCCGTCCATTGGCGAGATGGGAGTATTATGGATGTGTGTTCTGCACGAAATCAAATACGTTCGGTTTAATTATCTCGACCTAAGCAGAATGAAAATAATGGATATGAGAAAGATGACTACATACCAATGCACGTCATACTATGAAATCAGAAAACAGTTAGTGCCCGTAAAGATAGAGTATAAATAAGGAGGGTGGTGATTACACGCTTCTGAAAAAGTTTGATTGCTGCACAAACTGACATAAACCACATTTTTCTGTGTGAATGGATTGTACATACCGTGCTTTTTAGTCTGCATAGTATCCTACAGGATAATCGGGTATTGCAGATAATCAGAGCAGGTAACCGGATAGATGGTATCAGCTATTATCTCGATAACACGCCTCAAATTGGTCTTAAGATATTTGAATGAAAGCACCTGTCAGTAAAAAGCTACATGGATCAAATAATGGTTCCTTTTAGTTGATGATGTGTGTTCAACAAATTCGATGATTACTGTATGCAATAATGTAGGAGTTTGGGATACTTGATGTCTTACGAGGGACCACATGCATGGTAGTACTAAATAACCAACCGTGGGATATATTTGCAACGAATGCCATTGAATGAGCCCTTGACAAGCTTCTCCAAGTTAAGTTAACCCTCTTGTGTCTCGTACTCAAATAAAAATGAAAGCAAGAGTGCTGTATTTCCGACAAGTCTTTACATAAAAGACATCCCCAGCACCTTATTAACCAATAAAAATCAAGAACCGTGTAAATAGTAATGCTGTTTTCAGCCTAATTTTACATAAGTTGCAAAATACTGAGTAGAGCGATTGCAAATACATCCTGCTAATGAGGACTAGACTATTGGTTGCTTTTTACTACCGAAGAGTCTGAAAAAAGAATTATCAAACCGTAATTATTCGGTTTCAATTGCGGTAGTATTGCACATCAATATGTGGTTGATGTAAAATGTTTGTTTTTTTCTTACGTGTACACGATGCAACATCTCTGAAGCGTTATCTAGCTTAGTTAGCCGTTTTCTACTTATGTTGTGTTGTCATTTAATGGTCCACTTAGTCCAGCACTTTCCTTTGTTAAATGAGCCACTTGAAGTGGAGCTAAACTCGACTGCAGTTCAAGCCAGTAATTTTGTTTGCGATTGCACCATTATATTATAGTACGTTCACAATCATCCTTTTGCACGTGACGGAAAATCCCACCCGAGAAACAAATATGCTTCAACCTTCCAACCAAAAATTTGAACAATTATCTTTGCCTGGGGAGTGCATTTGGTTGACCCCTGTGTCTCCTAAGGAAAACATGTGGCTATCAGGTAGACACAATGTGCTTCTACAATTTAGATGATTGATTAGAATTTAAAAGATCAGTGCTATCGATGTGTCTTGGTAGCTCAGCTGGTAGAGCACGCGCTGTACAAAGGCGTAGGCGGCGTCCATGCGTGGGTACGAATCCCACTGAAGCACCGAACTTATCACAATTTCCACCTGTAATACTGTTGAATTACATTATCCGTTGGTCAATTTAGTTGGTACAATATTATTATTTTCTAATTCTGTGGCCACATAGAATGTTTCTAGCATACAACTTCCCGCAGCGCGATGTTACCTGGCAAGCATCTGTTCTAGAATAAACTAAAAAGACAAATTTTAAAAAAATTGAAAGAAATTTAACCGTCATTGCTCAAGGTATACAAATTTGCGCAAATATCCGATGAGAATGGCAAACCTCTGGGATTCGCACCTTAGAACGTGGTGTAGACTCACCTCGACAACAGTGCGTCTTCGATGCTCACACATAACAGCCTGCTGCTTTGATTAATTTTCTCTAAAAGGACCTAAAACAGGATTTGGTTTGCATGACATCCGAGAGAATTGAAACCAAGAGAATATATGGCAATTATATAAAGTTGAATCAAAGAATTCTGCAATAATAAGAAAATCTCGCAATGGTAATAGGGCAATGAAATGTCATTCAACATCGCCCTCTGTTGCTTTTCAAACTTAAAAATAAGTCGAAACGCGAAGAAATTTCTTTTCGATATATCGCTTCAGGCATCTACATATACAGTTCGATTAGTCAGTAGAATAGTACAATGCCTAGGCGGATGTTGAATGAATGTATGTGCGCAAAATGTTTGATTGACAACAAGCTGTGGGCTTACGATAATTGGATGGTGGAAAGCCGAATACCCTCTATATGAGCATTTTTGTTATCTCCCTCCTCCATTTCGCGTTTACTTTGTGTTTTGCACACTTTCACACCTGTTTTATTCATTTGTGACTAACACCTTTCATATCGTGTCCAATTCACACAATTTCTTATCCGGTTTTCCCTTATCCAATTATCGTGACCCCACAGCTTATTATCAACCAAATATTTTGCGCACATAGACATTCATTGAACATCCACCTAGGCCTGGTATTATTCTACTGACTGATCAAACTGTATATGTAAATGTCCTAAGCGATAAATTGAAAAGAAATTTCTTTGTGTTTTGACTGTGTTCTTATGCATCAATGGGAATATTTCACGACTGAAGGTACCATCCATAATTTTGTCTAGAAGTCAATTGAATATATTTATTTTATCAAACAATGTATAATGTCACCCAGTGTTCTATATCATTATGTTGTTTTTTGAAGATGCAATCAACTTCTAAGAGTACATCCAGTGGTAAAACCTGTTGTTATTATTGCTTTAAGTCCTCCGGACCACAAATCCAAATGGCCTAGCATGTTTTTTTATCATAAAACGACGCAATGCATGGATATTTGAACGTGATTTGCGACCCTTAGGGTTTGGCTCGTGATTCTTCACTATAGAATCAGTAATCCTGAATCAAAAACATAATCTATTTGAAAATCGTGCGAAAGGCAATTCAAAAAGATTTCTTTGCAAACAGGTCCATTTTTTCACTGCTTTAAAGAAGTAAACATCTTTTATAGTTGCATTACAGGAGCAAGAGGGATTTCATCACTTCATAAACAAATTCTACCAATGTGATTAATTAAACGTGGTGTATAAATATTAGAGACAAGTTGGAGGGGGACAGAGTAGTGCAGATGGTTGTCGTGGGAAGCATTTCAAAGACTGTTAGTGTACCACAAAAGGAAAAGGGGGACGGTCACTTGAGTCTTAAGAGTATATATGTACAACATAACCGTAGAGAAAAAGGTTGCTGTCAAGTTGAAGAGGCGAGAAAAGGTTGTTACACAACGTTTAAACTATGAATTATGCGATAAAGTATCAAAAAAGCCCATGAAAAAGATGGCATATGTATAGAAACGCTATGGTTACCAAATAAGATTAAATATTATATTGGAAAATGACGGTTGCCCTCTGGAGTTTCTTCGAATGGCAGATTGAGAGAAACAGTTTCTCGCAATACACTAACGAGTAGATCCATGGCTTAACTACAAATCAAACGCATATGAGAAAGCCACCTTCCAACTTGTCAGTGCTGTAAACGTTTACAGAAAATGAGCTCGGAAACTATCGAATCCCCTGTGATGTTGATACATTTAAGTAATTAGCGAAATGTGATTGTTATATGGGTACCTTGGTTCACGTACACGACAGTGACTATTGTGTAGTTATCCCAAAATAGGATGAAGGCGATCAGGTATGGTTAACAACACAGTTTGTGAATCGTTTACGTTTGTAATTTTTTGAAAAACCAGTTCTTATTTTGCTTATAATTGACCAGCCATTTTCACAGAAATAACACTTCAGAAGTTACCCTCAATTACTGAAATTTCATTTTATAACGAGCAAATATGTAGGCAGAATTTATATTGGAAATTCATTATCCAGAAGGCCTTGCAATAGTCATAAGTATCTGTGTAGTGTAGCTTTTGTAGCTTGCGTCGACAAAAGGCCGAAAAATTGCACGTGTTGATACATTTTTCCACGAAAGGAAAGAAGGTTTGTGAGAACATACTGTCATATTATGACTGACGGGCGGTTTTATGTTCTTCGTACGTAACTTGGGCTTCAAATATATTGACATATACGGCTAAAATGGAGTCAGACACTTAATTCTCAGTGTTTCAAATTTCTCTGGGTCGATACGAGAAAATTCCCGCAAAAAAATGCTAGACTATCGATATCGCATGGTGTTATAAATCCCTTTAGTACACAGTCAAATTCCATATGTTTAATTCATGCCATGCTAATGGTGAGTGACTGAGTCATTGGGATATGCAAAATATTCTTTTTTTCACAATTTTTGGCATGCAGCACCAACTAGTATTCCGGAATCCAATGAGAAACACTTGCTAATATACATATATATATATATATATGTACATCAAAGATTGCTGACTACAGACACCTAATGAAATAAGAGGTTTGTACAACAAACCGGTAATTTCTCTTTGATACGCGTATTCATCATCTTACTTGTAGTATCAACACCGGGGAACCAAATAGAACTCCTAATTTTATTACATAATGATTGCAAATTCGGAAATAGAGCTAAAGAAATGAGTTGTAAAATTTTCCGAGGGCAAATGCGAAGTCATATTTCATCGCCGACTGTTCCATGCACCCAAGCAGTATCTATGCATCACTGCATAAGTGCGTTTGTTACAGCACGCCGTTATCACTGTTTGATCGTAAAGAAATATGGGACGCCAGTAGTATTTGTTTGAATACATTGAACGCACTTCCCTTTCTGCTTGATAGTAACATAACTTTCAAATGTGCACAAAATATATTACAGAACAGAAACAAGCAGACTCGTTTCCGGTGTCGGTTTAACTAACTAAACACATTTCATTCATATATATGTGGGGTTAAAAAGGGGGAAAGGAGGAATAAAACACTATTCACTTATTCTCTCCTTCTGCGTAAGCAGCCTAAATATGTGTATGGGTGAGTATCACCCTATTTGGAGACCAGATGAGACTGGGAAAATATAATAAGGCCGCTATTGTTACCCAGACTGACCAAACTGTCAACTTACTCCGAGAAACGTAGTCCACTTTTTAAGGCGGTTCACGTGTCAATCACTATCCATTAATCCACTCTTTGAATTGCCAACGTCATCTTCCAAGAACTCGATTGTGTAGCAAACGTAAAATCAACAATCAATAACAAAAATCCGAGGGTAAATGCTCAGCTGGGTTTTTCCATACAAACACATGGCTTTGCATGCATGTATAGTCTATAGCTCCTTTACCCACTCTCACATTCATCTGTATAATTGTGTCACAAAATGAAGCACCAAAGCCTGGCTTGTTCTCATTCCGTGTTCTAATTATTTAATGTGGGTTTGTTTGCGTTTGTGTTTGTTTGCACGGTAAGTAGAACAAAAAAAGCAAAAGATGACTGCATAAATTGATCATATATATATACGCATTAGAAATAGTTTATTTAATTACGTGCGATCAACTATGAACCCTTTGTGGAAATAAGTGAAATTAATTCTGTAGGGTTTAGACTCTATTGCTTCATCCACGGCATGAATAAAGAACTAATCGAGTTGAAGAATCCAGATGCTAGACCAAATTTATTGATAAAATATGGATTTAAAAAAGTATTTTTTCTGTATTTTGATTCCAGTCTTTTGAGTGGTTCATTATAAATGGATCAACTGAAAACAATTGGTTCTCAAACCTGTTCATCAGTCACTGGCGTGCTTTGAATTATGATATCCTTTGAGCGCCACAAATCATTTGCATTTATATGAGATGTATAAAATTCCCTTAAGTGAGGTTTAATTATTGTGAGACAATTCATCTAGAGAAATGAAATGACACAGAGCGTGCTATGTGTGAGCTAGGCTATTGGAGATACTACTTCTTTATTTAAACGTTCACACTGATACGAGGTTTTAAATGAATCTCACGGAGACAGTAAACAATAAACTTGAAGAGAAAATGGACGAGGACATTTGTAGTCGAGCGGGTTAAATGCCTTTAAACGCTTGATAGCAGTGAAAAGGGAAGCTAAAGTATGCTTTTGGGTTTTGTTCTTTTCTTTCTCTTTCATGTATACTTCGTTTTATTGAATATATAATGATACACTTTTTAGGAATGGAGAAGCAGCTAATCATACACCTAAGTCTTCCTTACAGTTCCATAATTTGGTATCACCAAACATACGGAAACGCTTGTAGCTCATCATAAATGATTATTATTTGTAAACCGCTGATTGCCGTATTTTAGGGATTAAGAATTTGTGAAAGCGTTAAATGGAACAGCAATAACATTTGAATGGAATAAATAAGAAGTGACTCACATTACTATGTAGTTGTTTTATGTGTGTAATCTATACCCAGAGAGTCAAATAAGTTATCGAGAGATATCTACCTCAATTACTTCTCAAGATTTGCACGATCACATTTTCTTCTCATTATCTCTCAAAGCTATACATCCCATTGCGGTATTAAACTTTCATTTGAACATTTTATGAAATCCAATACCTCGCATGTCCTTAGAGACGGAAACACTGGCTTACTGAACTTCGATGTTTGTCATTCACTTTCGTATTTCATTTCAGTGAAAATATGATCATACGCACGTTTACAAAGTAGGATGCATGCAGTCAAACGTATGCCGTGTATAACAAAAAAACAGAACAAATTTAGGCCACGGTAAACGGATTCAAACACACCATCTCCGGGGTACTGTTGCTGAAATTAACAGCTGGACCACCGTCGTTGATCCCGTGTGTGGGAATGAATAATGCACGGACATGGTGTTTCCTCTGAGTGAAGTAACAAATAATCAGAAACAAACGAGGAACAACGGCCCGTATTTTTGAGCAGTGTCTCGAACGGGACCCTGAAATCAACCAATGGTTTCAAAAGCTATATATCTAATCATGACGACATCAACAATAAAATGTTTATGATTTTCAAATCCCGCAGAATAGCAGCAACTTTGGGAATGTGTTCACAACTTCGAGCACAAATCTAGTCAAAGAAGAACTAAAATAAGATTATTATACCGCAAACAGTTAACACATTGGCTGGTAATGTGTGAAAGTAGATTAATCGAAGCAAAATATCGCGAAGCAAATATTGTATCCATTGGCATCGATATGTATTCGCAACAACTAGAATGTAACCGTAATAAACTGAGAGAAGTGTGTGCGATAACATAAGCTGTCGAACCATTCGATTTTCTGATTGTCCGTATAACACCAATTACCCATAAAAAAAATTTCATTAGTCCCCAATTCCGGGAAAGTTTCTTATCCAGAGTCTTTTGTAAACTCCTAAACCAATCTAAGCAGAATCGTCGGCTAAGAGCCCTTTAGACTCGGGCTAAAATAGTCAACTTAAGGCAGTTTCTGATTTCTCTCCAGGCACGATAAAGGTGTACTGCAATCTTTGCTTTTCGTGCAGTAAAATGTCTGAGTGCTTTTGTGGACTGTCTTTTTAATCCGATCTTAAATTACTTCTCCAGCCAAAACACACTGTATTTCTTCAGGAATTTGGACCAAACTGGAATTTATTTGATGTAAACTACTAAGCTGCAAAAGTTTTCATGTGAAAGGGTATAAACATAGCTACTGTGCAGCTACTTGTGTACAAATTCTGGTTCAAACTTTTTTTGTTTGGTGAGCTGAAGATATCTGTAAAACCTTCATTAAGAAGAGTTCCATACAAGGATATATACACGAATAGTTTATGTTATAAATGTGGCATACACACGAAATATTTTATGCGTGGGTAAATTGTCAATCACGTAATATTTGTTTGTAAAACGTTCGGTGTTTAGTGAAATCGTCACCGATAATGTAATTATCTGAGACTATTCCAAGTGGATCTTGTGTTTTAACCAACCCAAGTCTAAGATCTGAGGTTGACTACTCCCATCATTGAACAACATGTGGTTATGCGTATAAGGTTCAATCCCGCTCCATGTCATGACAGGGCATGAACTTCCCTCCCGCTCCCTCCCTCACATTCACCACATCATTCGGACCAGTTAACCTCCATGTCAGATTTTGTCATCTAAACTGACCTCAACCCCAAACCAAACACACATCAAGCAACTCACCTGTCCACCACCTTGTTCAAATGACTCATTTCAGCTCTTAAGTTTCTTCCTTTTACATGGGCATATAAATGTACGTTTCAGCTGAATGAGAGCACGCGAAATTAATGGCCAATATCAATTCCGCCCGCCTACGTCTATGGATGTGGTGGCGGAAACATACATCTGTACAGTCCATCGAAAAGTTGGTACACCATCAAGCTGCTTGAGAGAAATCTAGCATAAAAATAATGTTCATGCAATGCTTGAAACCTATCTACACGATGTGCTTCATTAGCCCACAGCTAATCTGTTTCAGGATTCCCCCGACTTCTAGGTCATGTTAACTTAAGTGATAGAAACCTGAATCAAAGGTTAGTTCTCTCTTCACAATTCAGGTACAGTATTGGATCATAGCCAAGCTCATGGAGTTATGTTCGTCTCCTCAGACTATCCGCTTGTGTGACTACCCATCACGGCACGGTTATCTATCGCATGGTTCAATCACTGTCACCCTTTTGGCTCATCAAGCTCAGTTCTGAGTACCCGAAAGCTGAAATCACTTTTCACGCAGGAAAGCAGGTGAAATGGTGAGTGCATTTATTAAATGAACGAGCCGTTTAGGGGATTTTCGTCGCACAAAAGGGAAATTATTCTAAGTGAGCATTTGTTGGCATCCCAATTGCTGATTTTCCATGAAATGAATGAAACCAACAAAGGGCTGCTAATGAAACCACATTGCTTGCATGGTACCCACATAATTGGAAACATTCACAGATGTCAGCTCACTGGAAAAAAGAGGGAGCTAGAAAAACTATCAAGTGAAATATTCAGGTGACTTCATTTTATTTTATTCTGCCATCACCTATCACACGAAATGATTTACTAGTCCCAAATGGTTGTATTTCAGATATTTATTTCAAATTCCGCGAGTAATCCAGACCAGTGAAGGATGCGTTTGCTATTGAGAACGGAGAAACTCATTGACTTTCGCGGCGGTTGCGAGGAAAGCGCAGATAGATGTCAAAGCAGTTTAAGGATAAATCGTTTGCGGTCTTTCATCTTCGTGTTAAAAACGACTGACATCACTCCTAAGCTAAGTGAGCTGAATGAGCCACCCAACGTGTGGATCAGCTGATTACTCCAGACACTATGTGGTTTAGTAACGGTAGTGGTCAAATCAGTAATATGAACAAAAACGAGAATCACATCTCAAAACCCGCTCTCATAAGTAAGTGATTTCAACAGATCGATTTGTTCATTCAAATGCGATCATTTGAAATCCAAATGAAAAAGAGTAAACCGAAAATTCCAAAGAGAAAAGAAAATATAGCCTAACAATTAACCAAGATTAAAAATTGTTTTTATGACCTTAGAGTTGTGTTTATTAATATACATCAAAATATAAAAATGATATAATGAAACCAATGCACATAGTGAATTCGGACACAAAATATAAGTACAAAAAAATCACTTGAGTTATGTAAGAAAAACAAGCAACATGTAGAACTCAACGTTTTTGGCTAAACTGAACAGTAACAGGCATCAGCAACCTCACTGAACGGTCCTGGGTGAGTAAATGCCGACACAAGGCTAAAGTCAGTCAGACACTCCGGTTTTAATTAGACCCTGTCTGTCTGTGATTCTTGCAGTGGGCGAGTTTTTTTGCAGTCGTAAACAATTGCAAGTAATTTGGTGGTTTTCCAGACGGGGGGATGTCGCTTCGTGGTTTCAAGTTTGTAGGCATTTGTACATTTCACATATAGCTTGAAGCAACAGTATTTATTTGCCTGTACTATAAACAGTTGAGCCGTTCATAAAAATGATCTCTAAAATGGTTTCGCGAGAATTTGCTTGATCAAATTTATGATAGGTTATCGATGTGAATATTGGCAATTTTTTGTAGGGAAAGGTTTGTATAAAGTGCTTTTGAAGAGACAGACTTCGAAGGTCTTATGCCGGTTTTGCTTGTGCGGTACCAGTAGGAATTATGTACAAATCTGCAGCATGGGGAATGTTCACATCAAACGCCTTCACATTTGTGATAAATGGAATTGGTGTTGAAATTAATAATGATAGTTTGGAGTTGAGAGTACTGTAACTACTATCACTACTTTTTCACCGGCCTCACCCTCTAATAATTACAATCCTGCGTCACGTGCTTGTTGTGCGATCTGAGTTCTTTCCGATTTATGCTTTGGTTGGGGGTGATCTTACACTCTGTTGAATCAGATTTCGACGTTTTGCTGTTACGAATACAATCGTGGAACTGTTCCTGATTGGATCATCCGAGGTTTCTTGTCATCGGAATGCTTATGGTTATTTCTCATCAACATTAGGATGTGCGATACACTGCCGTTGTATACTTATTAGACACTAATGCAGTAATATTAAACAGCTTGATTACCTTATCCCCCAAAATAGAATAAAATATGACAGTAGGACTGTCACATATAGGATTGTTTTATTCAGCTCATGAGGTGACCTTCTATCGGTAGGGATCACGGATTACCTCAAGGTTGCAGTTGTCAGACAGGCCTTAAATGAATGTTAATACAAAGTTTACCATTGTTAATCTAATCTACCCTATAAGTCCTTTGGTGATATAATTTTGAACAGCGGTTGCTACTTAGACGAGTGGTCTTTCAGTAATAATCACAACATCCTATACCAGGTGCAGGCACTAAAACACCCTGATCTGGTGTGAACACCTTGACATTTGAGTTGGAAGTTGTGCAGGATGAACTACTGACTCGCATGCCTGAAGAATAATGCGGATATTCATTACGGAAATTTCATGTTCCTTCATTCCACTCTCAATCCATTTTTGTCCAAAACTCAATCACATTTCAGAACTCCAATTTTCTACTGAAACCCAAAAGTTGCCTATTTTTGTTCACTCGAATGCCCAAAAGTTACTAGCAATCAATGTACAGGCCATTTATAAGTCAAATATTGCTTTAGTTGAGGAAATATCAAATAATGATTTTACTTTTGCTCGTGCTCGGAAGAAGTTAACAAAGACAGTCAAAACATTTAGAAAACGTTTGCTTTCCCACGAACAACGAAACAGATATCACGCTAGATTATCCATGTACAATCGGTTGTTGTTTTACAATGTAGATCAACACACCTAGGTACATTTTTATATAAGCACTTACTTATGCAAATGTATCTAGCCCATTATTCATCATAAAATAGAGTACTCCGTACATGCTGCAGTTAATCAAGTGGAGCTTCAGTGTGAGATGAATGTCACATATCAGGACAGCTTAGACGTACAATTGATGGGTTCCAAAATGAGCTGATTTTGTTCAAAATTGCATCAGTAATAAAAAGCGATCAGTAATATTGATTTCAGCAAAGAGCTGTTATGTTAGCGACTTGAGTGATCAGGGAGGTCAGTACCATAATGAGTGAGAAATGTTACTTGCATTTAGCTTGCAATGAAAGAGCGTGGATTTCGTACTGATATAATGAAGTTGATAAACTCTCCGGTAATCGAGTTGGACATATGCTTGCCTAGTCGCTTCTAGGTACCCGGTTCCATCCCTCATGGAGTCAAACTGCTGGTGAGACGCAAAAACGTGTAGGGACAGGTTATGGTGTTTCACCTCAGGTTTCCTCTAAGCAGCATGTGAAAACGTTTCTGAAATGAATAATAAAAATAGCCATTTGGAATGAGCAGAATGAATTAATTAATATATAAATCTACGAAGTGATAGGCTGTGAATTGAAGTTAAATCAAAACGAGCACAGCTTTCCAATCCTCTTTTAGCTTAGTGGTTTGCAGTTAAACAAACCACGATGTGCGGTATATGTGATTTCATTTTGATGATGACAAATACATTCATTATACATTTAGGAACCAAACCGTCTTCCACAGAGTGAGTGCTTCCTCACTGAGCCGTTTATTGCTTCCGGCTGCACTAGAGATATAATCAATGTAAAACCAAAGAGTTGTTTTTCACTTATATTTGACCTATATTAAATAATTAAGATTACTTAGAGTAAAACCAATGACAATAATGTATCTTGATGACTGATCTCAAGATCGTGGTCCTGAAAATAATAATAATAGTAATAATATAGAGAAGGAGATTTTTGTTACAAACCAGTTGAACAAGATACTTCGGATTTTTATATCAACTGTTAGCGCTAGTTTTGTCATTTTTTATTAATCTCCCTTTTTTTCTGTTCCTCGCATTCTACATTGTGTGAATTACATTTTTAACACATGAAACAGCGACACCTATTCCTATGCCAGAAAATTAAAACGATTTGGTCACTGAAATATATTAAATATATATTAAATATATTAAATGGTTGTCTACAAACTCTTTCTTCAGACCGACGGTTGAAATACTATTTTACTTCAATGTTGAATTCATTGATTGCGATTGATAAATTTTAGGAATGTTGTGTAACTGGAATTTTATTCAGCACGTTTTGTTATTAGAAAGTGGAATTTTGTTTCCTCTGACTACTTTCGTTCGTATTTCGGCTCTGAGGGCGACGACATTGGTTAAGGATGACAGCTTCTCTCGTCCTGTGAATAAAGACGAGTGAGAGAAACTCATAAATGCAGTGTTTAGTACATTTAATTTAATGACCGCATGTGGAAATGAGGAGCGCAATTTACCGATTTTTATGATTTCACCGATCCGTAATTTGTCACTGCAAAGTATCACGGTGAAAGGTCGGAAATGCTTTGACATTTTATCACTTATAAGTTACCTATTCGCACTGATTATCATTAGTAAATTGCTTTCGTGCTAATCGTTTTCCTAATCACGGTCAGAATCGAAACAAATGCGTTCACTGTCAATATTCTCATGCGCCAAAGGAAGCTAGTTGAAAATATTTCATCCTTACTCTAAATTATCGATGTTTTCAGCCAGAATTACAGCATTTTATAGAGAACGGTTCGTGTTTGGTGATTGGTTTGTGCACAATGAATGCTAAAAATTCAAACGCCACACAGTAATCTTACCAGGAAGGAAACAACAGCATGATTTGGTCAGAAGCTGCACTCAACTGTATACATTTTTGAGGTACCGTACTCCTTAGGTCAGAAGCAATTTCCTCAG
>UZAN01039701.1:111113-122443 GCA_900618425.1 Echinostoma caproni
AGTAATGACGAGAAGGTTTCCAGAATTTCATGAGAAATATCGTTTGGGAATGTTATCGTTTTTCAGGATAACACTCAGTGTTGTGTTTCACGAGAGGTTAGTGAATTGATTCAGTGCAGAAGTCTGGTTCACTTATTATTTGCTTTTAGGCTTCAGAAAAGATGCGTGACTCCAAGGTCCAGTTTATGCAACCTCCCCCATATTGCCCGGGTCTCAATGTGATTTAAAATCTGATTTCTGTTTTGAAGAAAGAGGTCAATGCGTTACCTGTACATTGCACATTGGAGGCAAAAGTACGGAACGTAATAGGGCACAAAATAGAAAATGACTTCATAACAAAGCTGGTGGATTCGATGCCGAAGAGACTCGAAAAAGTCCTAAAGAACAAAGGATGACTATTAATGTACACAAACTTTATACCGTAAATATTATGGATTTTAATTTGTTGTTAATGAAACTGTTTCATTCTCTTTAATTACCTCTGAGCTCATAATGATATGGGTCAATCACTACTGACGAAATGGGAGTATCCGCTATATTCTGAACCATTCCACTTACAGAATACAAACGAATCAGGAAAATCAAGGCTATAAAGTCTCACCAAGGCTTGTTTATCATCATTTGGAAAAGAATTACTTCAGTATAAATGGTGTTGCCTACACGAACCCACACGGTTTTCACAGGGACCAGTGGTTTCAGTTTCGATTAGACCTGTAGACATTTTGAGACAGTGAATGGGATGCTCATAGGAAATCCTAATGTACATCGTATTTGTCAGATACAACTGGAATTCTTTGCGAACTGACTAGCATAGATGAATTGCTAAAGAGAAAAGCAACAGTGAAAGATACATGCAAAAACGAAATGTTTTTGAGGTTCTTGGATTGTAGGTAATATAAAAGGAAACCCCTTAAGGCATTGCCTTATGTTCTCTGTGAAACTGCAATGATACTATCCAAGCACCTTCTAACACGCCAATCAGTTACATTCTGATAGTACGCAATAGTTACTCCATCCATGATGATCGATTCTTTTTCTTTTATTTTTTTCCATTTTATTTCCATTCATTGAATATGCAAAGATATCATTTTCAGGAAGGGGCAGGGGCTAAACAAAGGGCTGCCATACAACACACACACAATGGTAAAGGCAGGCGGTGTTGGTGAGATTCGAACACACGTCCTCCGAGGTGATAAGCGGCGACGTTACCACAAAGCTGCCGTTGTCGAAATACAAATACTATCCCAAAACGCTTGGTTTCGCAAACTTGTCTTCGGGTGTTTACAGATGATTCTGTATTTATATACAGCACAGAAACGAAGGTTTAGTAAATTAAACAGGACAGAATGACATTGTCTGTTAACTTCTATAATAACATACGATTATTGGAGGGAGGGGCTAAAGTCATTGCGGGAAATTTCCGATGACCCTTTGAAACACGCAACGTATTACGCCGTGTTGCGTCATTACAACCTCATTCAGGTCATCATCCGGTTCGTCAGACAGTATGGGGTGTGGCCAGAACATCTTAAATGCTGTAACCACCTTCTAATGTCTGCGCAATGGTGGTTTTATGATTTTGAGTGCAACTGCTTCCATTGTTAAGAAATGACGTTGTGGAATGTACTTCGAACTGTTGTGGGGCAAATTGTGGACGACCTTAAATGCATCGTTATCCATCTGGTGCCCGATCACAGCGAGGTAGGCAAAAATTAAGCTCGAGTAATTAGCCACATCGGCTTATGTTCTCTGATTCTTTGTGAAAACTGCCTCACCATTCGTTCTGGGAAACTCGCCGAACGTGTGCAATTGTAGGAATCTGCATTCCTGAATACGAAGAGGATAGGCTTCCTTCTCATAGGTTTTTTGAAGAGCTTCAGGTGGCTTGTAAACGGAGTACTTCGAGTGACGCTTGGATACTTTGGTGTCAATACTTTGCCCAAACATCTGTCTAATAGATCACCACTCGAATCTATTTACAACAGGAACTGCAAGAACAGTTCTTTATATTTGGTCGTGACTACGGTTAGTAATGTTGGTTTCTCCACGACGAAAAGAGTTATGAACTTTCGTTTCGGCCGTCGACCTAGTTGTTAGATTAAATCAGGTGGGATGATCCAATGTTATGTGTGGTAGGATATTTTGACTCGAAAGAGTAAATATATTGTCTATATAAAAGCAACATTGTGTAGGTTAAAAAATGATGCCCCGCTGTTCTTTGGTTCTCCGTTTAGCTGCGTGAAAATGTTTCAGAAGCAGGCTAAGTGGAGAATTCATGGCGACACCGTCCAGCTCTTTGTAGATTCTATTATTGTAACTCATTAGCAAAACTATATAAAGGGATGATGTGCTGATCATTTCAATTTTGTGAATCCACCATTATTTTGTCATCCAGGACATACCATGCTTCTAATTGTCGAATATTCGGACTAACACGCGGAAAAGTCCCAATTTTAACTCCGACACATTAAATAATTCGACAGAATGAACCATTCAAACGCAGCCTGCTGAGTATCGCTTATCGCTGAAAACGTACTCTTTGGGTGTATCAAAATTATTTTGAAAACAAATTAAATAATAAATTTGGTGTTGGCCCATAACTTGTTGTTGGCAGCCTATTGGAAGCAGTAATTACTGAAACCTTTTCCACAGAAACTAATGTTTTATATATGACCATTTAAATGGCTCTGTCGTTGTGCAGCTGAATGCCGCGCCCGATCTATTGAGACCTTATGTGGTCTGCAACTCCTGGTTGCCGGTTGTCCTCTCAAAATATGAACACGAAAATCTAAAATCACTTATGTTCGTGCACTACTTACTCGTAAAGTAATCAGGTACTCATTACCCTCGCCATTATTCGCGGACTGAACGGTAACATTGAATCCGCACACTAGTTTCTACATTCTTCTTCTATCGCTTTAGTGCTGACCGAAGCAAATCTCCTTCTCATCAAAAATCGCCCACCTCCAAGACCCTAGCTACACTTTTCACCCTTTTTCTCCTCAACGCTGAAGTTTGCACCACCAATCAGTTGCCACTTACAGAGTACCGAATCTTTACTTTTCCAATCGTGAATTTCTGCTGATGCGCCTTGGGTTCCAAATTTCTTCTTCCATTCATTACTTTTGTGTTCTATCTAGTTGGCCCTATGGTGACCACTCCTCCATCAATGATTTTTTTATCCTCGAACGTCGAACATTTTCTTCAGACCGACCCCAATTGCCATGTTACCATCCTCGGAGATTTTACCTTTCATAGACAGGAATGGTTTACACGTTCACCTGTAACGCATTTCACCTTGATCAACATAATTTTCCACCTAGTTGACTTCCCCACATTTTCCCTATTCGATCTAATAACCACATTCATACACCAGATCTAATTCTTAATTCGGTCCCGTCTTTCTTCTCAAATAGTTTCACTCTCCTCCTGTTGGCTCCTCGTATCACTGCATTGGTTCCTTATCTGTCGGGTTTCTTGGCCACTATTCGCTACCAACTTCTAGACACGTTTTGCTATTAAAATTCAGCAAACTGGGAAGGTTTTTGTGATGTCGTAGCTTCTTATCCTTGGAATGATTGTTATTTCATTTGGAAAATTTCCAAATATATTTCCCGCTTCACCAATGTCTGTCTGTAAGATACGCAACTTCCTATTCCGCACGTTTGTAAAACCGAGAAACCCTAATCCCCCGATTCATTCAATCACGTATGTGATCGTGCGGTATGAATAGATCTCTCAGCCATCCACCGCTGGCATCGCTCGCACACTCAAACTTTCACCATCGACAGGTGTCAGGTAGAAATGGGCGTTTGGCAACCATGCAGAGAACCAAAGAAGGTTTCGTTCACTGAAAAGCCGACAACGTGATTTCACTTTTCATGTAATTTCTGTCGTTCCAACATCTTCTCTATATGCGGTTTCTCTACTGACCTTGCACATCAAACACCAGACTAAGGTTCCCGGTTTGCCAACAACGCCATCTTACCCAATTATCCTACTCCTGAATTTTCTTTCTATTTCTCAAGGGAAATGCTCGGAAAAATCTCTTAAATGTGGATTAAAATGCGTTATGTATGGACGAAATGCAAACATTCCTATAATGTGCACAATTGTCAAGTGATAGTGGTATGCTTGCAGTTCACCTGTGAGGTCCTTAATCATTTTGTTTGTTGCAAGCAGCGGATGTGACCAAACAACGCAAAACCAAGTGTTTAGTGATTTTTGGCTTTTCATTTTACTTTTTCTTGACTACATGTGATTTTCTGTTGTCAAACTGAGCTAGATTAGCGTACGGTTTTCTTAAAGCTGTTGCGCAAACGTTCTTTTCTTGATGCCGAAGGCTAGGGTAGTGGTGGCGCAGTGGTTTAGTTGCTGTCACAGGTGTGCTTTGGAACCTATGGTCTGAGGTTCGAGCCCTGGCCACCATTATCCAATTTTGGTGGCAAGTAGCTGTGTTGTCGTCCGGTTCAGTATCACACCTAACCTATCAAGGACTCATTTGGTTCACCATTCCAAGTTCCAGGGCTTAGGTTGCCGGTTTCCATCACTGAACAGCAGGTTCCCGTGACTATGGGGCTTTCCCGTCTGCTGTTAATCCCACGAAAGTGTGTAAGAAAACCATTCGAATTTGAAAGTGACTTAGGGCAAGAGGCCTCTTGCAGCATGATTGGCAACTACCTGATTATAAGACACTGCTATGGAGAAGGTACATTCCATTTCTGAAAAAAAAACAGTCGGTGAAAAACAAAGACAGACGGAAGCTGTTCACCTAAGGAATACTGAAGTACATATAGATGAATGAAAACTTCATATGAAATGAAGGAAAGCGAGATTGTTCTCTATGGTTTCGTTAGCTTCCAGCTAATATTAACCCAGTTTGAGGTCAAAGTTGCAGGCTTATTGGACCAAAGTGACTTTACACCATTACCAGCAGCATGAATAGAAATCTGCCTACTGCTAGAGCTTCTCATCGCGCATGATCCATGAGTGTCAGCTGACGATTGCCTGGTATAAATTTGGGGAGGGATCGAGGGGTGGACAGATGCACAAACACAGAAGCGTACGCGTAGAAGCAAGTTTAACGACCAAAATTAACAATCAGACTTGAGGTATTTGCGTACGAGGCAAGTTGCACAACTGTCTCTCTCCAATATTTAGCAAGAGATCGGAAAATTTGTGCTGCATGGTGGTTATCTAGACATCGATAGGCTTGAACAGTACTCAGGTTTGGCTGCTCTGACAGGATAACCGGGATACAAATAAATGATACCCGTGCATCATAAGTTGATAGCTGAACAACTTCAATTGCAACCGTTAGATAACATTCATGTAACGAGATAAGATTTTGGTGAAAGATTATACCTGAATCTATAAAAGGAGCGTGACTATTTGCTCACCTTGGAGACCGTCGTTTTGTACAGGAAGCTCCTTTTTGAAGGAAATATGAATTTCATACCGAACAATTTACCTTTTGCTTTATTTACCGAAACCCTACCTCGTTTCTGTGGAATACGAAGATGATGATTCTTTGGCAGATTGTTTGAATATATTCCGTTTGTTTACAGAGTAGCCTGATGCGTTTTATTAATCTCAATCAGTCTGTCTAAATTCATTAATTACCTCACTCTCCCAACCAAAAACCTCATTGGCGTCTTGTAGCGCATACTTGTGGATGATCTGTGTTATATATCTCTAGCCCCTGAAAGGTCTGAGTGTTTTCCAAGTCTGGAGTCCGAGAAAGAGACGTGGAAGTTCTCTTCCTGTTCTGCAGAAAATTTTATTTTAGTTTGTTGGAGAAGTTGTACATTTAAGAAATAGCCGTACAGAGTAATTGTTTCATAGTACTGACTTCTTGCAGGGTAATGCTGTGTTTTCGTCTATGAAGCCTATGACAATGTTTGCCAATATGAGCCATCATGGGCTCCTTTTGTCTTTGCAATTTCCATTCCAGCGAACTCAGCCTCATACACAGAGTGCGTAATGTTTCGTTATTTATAGAAGCTGTCCTGTCTGACATAAACTGAATCTCGAAATCGCCAAATTGGACAGCGCAGATACTTTGGAGGGCAAACAACCCCCTGCCCATTTATATAGAGGTCAGAAAGGTTTATCAACTTACGAAGGGTCTGAGTGGTTTCTAATTCCACACCAAATGTTTGTATAAAATCAGTTGGTCTAAAGTTTAAAGAGCTGATGAAAAATGTTTGCATCCAGGCCAAATATGCTCTAGTTACTTGATGCGTCATACACTATTCAAACGTGATTTTATCTCAGCCGTATTGCCACGAACTAAATTAATTCCAATCGCTTTTATCATATGATCATATTCAAATAACAGCTGTTGTTCATACAGTAGCTGTGGAAGTGCTTTTCTTCTTTACCCTTAAAGCCAAAGTAAACGAACTGTTTGATCATAGTATAACGCTGGAGGGAATTGTCTGTTATTTTATTTTGTCACATAATGAAATTTCCTGAAACTGGATTACTATCTGCCAGGACTTGGTTACAACGTTTTTCGTCAAAGTGATCCGGGCATGGTTGCTCGCACTCAATTGCCAAGTGAGAAGTTCTTTTTCACGATGAGAACGCGGTAGACTAGCCATCGGTTCGGTATTAAACGTAATTATCATATTATGATAATGGCAAATGTTGTATTACCTCATTTTAAAATGAATATCTCTATTTCTTTTGGAGTGCTTTTATGTACCGGGTTTGCATCACCATACATATATATATATATATGGTGTGGAGCTTGGCAATTGTGTTGCAAACGTTTCATCACCAATCGAGGTAACATTCTTAATGCAATAACAGGGTGAGCGCTTATGAGTGTCCCTTTGCTTATATTGGTCGTTGAGACATGTAGAGATGTGACGTTGCCTGATTGGCTGATGTTTATTCGCCTTGTGTCGATAGGAGATGAGGTGGACGTGATCAGACGGCTGGTTGTTGATCGATCGGTCCAAATGTTACTGTCGTCCCGTTGTGACGTGTGACACGACCCGCCTTCTTTGCTCCGATTGGTCCTTTTGTTGCATGGGGGTGTAGACTTGATCGATGTCAATGTGTCGGTTCACAGAGTTTTTTGATGAATACCAAGCTTCCACGAATTTGTGTCCTTCTTGGTCTTCGTGAATTGAGATGAGTGAGAGTGCATCGTGTCTTTTGATGGCCAGTTCGTGTTCGTGCACACGAGTTGCTAGTTCACTCTCCATTTGACCGATGTAGTGCTTGCTGCAGTCCTTGCAGTTGATGCGGTAGATCACATTTGTTCGACTTTTATCTTCTTTTGCTTCTTGGTTTGCGATAAGATTCTCCGTAGGGGCGTCGTTGGTTTGTGGGCGCCTTGAAAGTTGTGCGGCTCCAGTAAACTCGAGGTCATTTCAGAGATGTTCTTCACATACTATTTGTTTGTTCGGTTGTCCATCTGTCCTTGTGTGTTGTTCTGTTCAAGTCATTTTCCGTTTGACGAAGTTGCGAGTGTAGCCGTTGCAGAGGAATACTTGGTAGAGGTATTTCTCCTCTTGTTGCCTCAACTTTTCCGTGATGCAGTGTGTTTTAGCCCTTTCGAGAAGTGTCCGAAAGGACAATTCTACCACAACTCCAGCCTAAACTCTGGCTTAGATATCTATGCAGGTATGTTTTTGCTTAAGCGCATTTTAGAATCTCAGCATATCTTTCGGGAAGTTGTATCAGGGAACCAGTTTTAAACCTTCACAGATGTTACTCCACATGAAATTATATTCGGAAAATCGCCCAAAGATAATTTTAGTACGTAAAATCAGGCTGAAAAAATGTGATCTGATCAAATCTGGTGTCAAAATTATCATCAATGAAATCGCTCAAAATGGATGATAACTCTATTGTCGCAAACTGAGAAACAAGTTATGGTGATTTGGAACGACTCCAGCCGAGACTGTTCACCGGTGCTCAGTATAAAGAAAAGCAAGTAAAAGATAAAACTGATCATGCACTCATATAGAAGACTTTCAGGAATCTTTAAATTACTGACAATAAGGTTTAAAAATAAGGAATAAAGTGAAAATTATGGCGCAAGGATTATCCCGTGGTATGATAATGTTGATAAGGGAAATGTGTTGTGCCGCTTAGGATAGAATACGGATGAGATACGGGATGTTCCTGTTTCTTTGTCTGGGATTGCGTGCAAGGAGAAGCTGAAATTTGAGACGTGTTTTTCCCGCATCGACACGGCTTTTATGATTTCGTGACGCAGACAGAGGTCTTCATCACGAGTTGTCCTGTCGATAAAAAAACATGCATCAAAAAGGTTGAAAACAAAAATCCTGTAAAAGTTATGCCAACCTCACTGTAATCTCCCAAAAATTTAAGGGACCAAGAGAACAAAGTCACAATTTTTTTTCAAATATGATGGAAATATGGTAGAACTGTACATCCCACATGGAAGAATTACAGCAACAGGAAGACTAAGAATACGGTTTTGGTGGGATTGCTAGGTTTGTTAGCATAGATGCACAGAACGGCATTCAGTGAAAAGTGAACAAGGATTGTTATAGATGAGAGTAGATGAGAAAATAATTGAGTGAAGCCGATATGAAAAAGACAAGAACAAGACAGTTCCATGATCGGTCCGATTTGGCAATAGCATCCTGAATATTACAAATGTCGTACGAGTAAAATCCTTCGCTTGGATAGGTTATTGCATTTCTTTTGCAACGTTTTATAGCTACGGTGAATCGATGCACTTTATTTATTAGTTTTACCTAGGATAAATGCTGACCCTTTTTGATTTCAACCGCTTGGTTTGAATGCATTTTCAGAATAAACAAAAGTACAAGTTTGGGAATTGATTAGACTTAAGTGCATTTGGGGGACAAATTGAAGTTTTCCTAAATATTAGTATACTATTTGATTTCGGCTATATCAAATAATCAAAATTTTTATTTTCATCGGCAAAGTTTGTATCTTGTTTGTGCCGGAGACAAGAATAGGGACACTATTAGATTCTATGATAAATTTCATTAGATAATTATCAAGTGAAACATGAACTGTAAGACTGGAATGCACAGCGCAGGCACTTTGACCTTGTTAGTTTCATCCGCAGATAAATCGACTAATTCACTTAAACGGCGATACCGAAACCTAACAGGTAGACAGCACGTATACTGTCCAATTGATTACCAGGAAGCCTAGAAGAAAGTGCTGAGATGGCTACGATCAGATTAAAGTGATGACGCATAAATGAAGCAAAACAATCTTGACCGTTTTCGGGTGCTCAATTATCCCTGCGATATGTAAGGTTGCGACTTCGATTCCCAACTGCCTCGAGGGGTATGCATTGCTAATGAGACCAAACAAGATCCAAACAGGATTTTATTGCGTGCATTTATTGCACTTTGTGAGATAACGTCAATCGGTTATCTATATATCTGTGAAAAGCCTTGGGATTTTCACTTCAAAACTGATCAAACTGCCTGATGTCGTGAGCTCTCATTGATAGTCTGAATTTGAGCGAAAGCAATTGAACGCATCTGATATTACATGGTTTGAATCGAAAGTGGATTTCTAGAAAACTGGGGTATACGGTTGTGCTCGTTCAAGATCAATTATTTTCGGATCTCGAAAATAACTAGCATACACGGTCTTATTAAGATAAACAATTTAAATAAACAATGTGAATATCAAAATTATGGTAGCACAACTGTTGAGTATGAAACGGTTGCTGATCCTGACACAACATACCGGCTTTGTGACTCAAAGCGAAACAAATTTTTCCGGAAGTTTTGAAATCACTAAGATGCTAACTACTGATATTATTTTGCTAAAATAGGAATAGTATCACGAGAAGCCATCACTAACCTTGCTTAATAACGTGTTTGATTAGTTGGTGTTGCTTGCATTTTCTCAAGCAAAATGGAGATTATATGATAATGAACACTTAAACTGTACTGTGCGGGCGTGGAGATACCGATAAAACAAACACACGATATATGTTGTGTGAAGATTTGTCTAACTATGGAGGATTGCTTATCTCAATCCCGACCGAATTTGATATAGGTGTAGGTCGATGCAAATTAAACCTGGATAATAGTGAATTAAGAGAGAAATTTGCTCCTCGAGTATCAGGGGGGGGATTAGGAAAGCTCATATATCGCCAAGTTGACATGAGTTTTCATTTTCTTCATGTTTTTCTGGTCGAATAAATAAAAAGGTAACTTTGGATAAGTGTCATATTTCACAGCTTAATGAAAAAATTAGGAATCGGACTAAATACATCTATGGAAACTAACAATCACAGCTTTTCGAAAATTGTTGTAAATGAAGTAACTAGAAACAAGAAACGATTCGTACTCAATTGCGAATGAAAATTAATAGGTACATAGTTTTTACAAAAAATCCGCAAAATATGAAACACTTTGCTGTTGTTTTTCGAACCAAATAAATGAGTCTATGGCTTGTGATAGAGAGAGGAAACCAGGGCTAAAGATACAAGCTTATTTTTGACAAACTCAGCTCATACTCTGGAGACTTTAGCCGCCAGTGTGTCATTTTCAAAACACTCATCCAAGATTGTGGTTTTGTTATTCAATTCAACTCCCTATCCAACCAATCCACAAAGTCTTACTTATGCCTCTAAGTGGACTCTGTGACCGAGGCTTCTGGATTTACAGGCTTTGATGTGGCTTACAGAGGGGAAGACCGAGGACGCTAAATTTTCTTGCTATGCTAGATCTCAGTCAACGGTCACCTTCACACAGTGAGAATTAGAAATTCATGCAAAGTAAGTAGTCGTACCTCCGAAAAATACATTTTACACAACGGTACCCAATTGCTTGCACAACTCGGAACGGGGCTGATATGGTGATATTTTCTAGATTTAATGCTGCAGTAGATCAGTCGGTTGACAGGTACCCCTGGTTTCAATTCCTGTGGCTCAATACACAGTAACGGCTGTTCGCCTTATACTTTACCCATGGACTGTTAGTCTTCGGTTCGAGCGAAGTCTACTTGGCGTTTACCCTCTTTGGGTAAATAACCAAGCTCAACCGCATCTCTGAAAATCCGAAATGGCTCGATTGCATACGAAATGATATGTAGTACTGAAGCACTCCTCTTGAATTTAACTCTACGTTAACCTGCGCTTAACCATCCACGCTCTTTGATGGGCGTTGCATATGCGTGACATACTTTAGGTCAGGATCTGCATCCCGCTGATCTAGGTAGTTCTGGTCTGAAACCACCTATCCTGACACCTGGGATATCCACTCATACTTCGAGCACTCTTGGCCCACATCGGTTGCTACCGTCTTGCAAGCTCGGTGGAGCACTTTGACCATACGTTTTAATAG
>UZAN01039702.1:0-19164 GCA_900618425.1 Echinostoma caproni
GGGGGCATGAGTTCAAGCTCATGAAGCAAAGATGTCGACTAAACATGCGGACAAGCGATGGGTAGAACTATTCCCATCACTGGCAGTGTAGACGAGTGTGGGTGTGCCAATTGTTTAGGATGTCATTTCCCTTTTTCACTGGAACGCTCACGTCTAACAATTCACTTGCCAACTTGGTGAGTCGAGATCTAATGCTCACGTCTAATAATTCACTCGCCAACTTGGTGAGATGAGATTTTATTTCTCATTCGTTCATTTTAGCAGTGCTGGGTGCCCACTCAGTGAGCATACCATCGAAGGAATTCTGGACGCTCGATTGGCCGAGGCCATATTCAGTCTTGTGCAACCTGACATGACCTGACCTTTTTCCATTGTGTGTGCACGCTCCGTAACGACCTTGATAACTTGCCATTTCGTTTCTTGTTAGAGTCGTGTTCAGGCCTCACTGCATCGTTTCTTCACGGTGTTTGTATTTTGTCTCTTACAGATAGTTAGTTCACTCGGCGGACGTTAATGACGTATGCCCCCCTTATTTCCACTGAAGGCCACATTCGCTAGCCTGTGACCTTTAAACAAATCTAATTTTTTTCTTAGGAAAATTATGTGATCTCTCATTATAAATCATTATCAATATTTCCTGTCTTGTTATTAAAAAGATGATTATGGTCGTTTTTATTTTTAATAATTAATCAATCGTAATCGAAAGAAAGGTTATTATCAACGAGTTCCTGATCGTTCCGCAAGCACCCTAATTCCCATCATACAACAATGGGTCCTTTCAGGATCAACAATCCATAGTGAAGAATAAACAGCATATCGCTCCCTCAGTTCACTTGGTTATTTGCACTTAACGTCCGCCGTTCACCCTTTCCTCGGAGAACCATCTAGCTAGCGACGGTCCCAGCCCACCCGTACGGGGCCCACATTGGGTTAACAATTGTCCATTTTCGGGGGACCTTATGCTGCACACACGAGCCAAATATATCACAGCTCTTGGTTATCTATTATTTTTTTCAGTTGGTCTTGTCGAGTTGTGATGATCTTTGACTTGACATAACTGTTGTGTATTCACATGACATTTGTAACCTCCAGCCATTAATAATACTGGAGCGTAAGGGTACCTATACCACGTTCACCCCCTGATGATAAATTACTATTAGATGCAAACTACTCGTGAGCAACATGCATGCGCCAGCAATGTAAAGTGCTGAGAATTTAATTAAGTAGACCTGATCGACAGTTGCCCCCAGGGAGACGTTCATTATGTTGTCTGGCTGAACATGAGCTAATTTAATAATACTTATTGGCATACTATAAACCGTCCCGGCCTCTGTTTCAATGTACGATGGCTATGGATGGAACCAATATGAGCACTGAAGGTTATCTTAAGATTCCCACAGGATTCCTGTCTAGATGAAGGTTATAGATATAAATAGTAATATATATTAGATTTCAATGATTACTAGTAGGTCCCTTACCGAAGTGGTTCCATTTTTTTACACCGACAATATCGGGACATCCATCAGGTGTACCACCTTATTTTTGCATGTTCACCGGATGCCCACACGCACAGCTGCGGCTCCAGAAGCTACCTATCTGTCCTAGAGGCATTCTATACATGTACTTCCATTGTTTTAGGATATCTTCATCTTCATGTATAAAAGGCAGAAGGGCCGCGCCCCGTATGGGCCTCTCTACTGCCGGTACCGATAGCAACCGGCTTACCTGTCTGCAAGTTGCCACCGTCTCACCAAGTGCTCGTCGAGACCGTTTGAATCGCACCTTGTTCTGCTTCTCCACCAACTCCAATGGGAGTGAATTCCAGAGAGTACTCGCCCTTCGGGAAAGGCGATAAACCAAATGAAGCCCCGTCGACTCGAGCTTTCGGAGAGTGAGCCTGTGGCAGCTTGTCCGGTTGCACTCGTAGTGGAATCACAGCACGTAGTTTCCGTCCCCGATCACCACAAAGAATTTTCCACAGATAGAGCAAATCCCCAAGAAGTCTCCTTTAGCTAACCGGGAAGAGTCAAAGTGTTTGGAGCCGACCTTCATGGCTGATCCCGCGACCAGTCGAGTGGCGTAGCGCTGTACCCGTTCCGTGTTGGCCATTTCGAAAAGCGTGCAGGGGTATACAGCGGGTCCACCATATTCAAGCTGCGGGCTAAGATGGGAGGCGAACAGCTTCTTGAAGGCCATCGATAGGCCATCAACCGACTGGCGGATAGCACCCAGCATTCTCCTTGCCGCAGAACATGCTCGCATGGTGTTCATTTGGGTCTTCGTGAATGAAGAGATGATGTCTCCTAGATCCCGCTCGGTTGCCGTCGAACGCAGCGAGACGTTGTTCATCTGATAAGGAAGGTCTAGCGTCTCCCTTCCCAGGCGCATGTGTGCATTTCGACGAATTGAATGGAAGTTCCCAGGCATCTGCCCAGTGGGGCATGGTGGTCCTCCGGTGTTCTCATAACTGTACAGTTTCACATCATCCACGTAGAGCAGGCAAGGCGAGTTTAACCGGGAGGGCAAGTCATTCACGCAGAGAAGGAACAGTACCGGGCCTAAAACAGAACCCCAGTGGTGACTCAGTCTGGGCAACTGTCACGGTAAAGGTCCGCCTGATGAAGAAATCCTCGATCCAGGGTAGCAGTTGGTCTCCGACACCGTGAACCTTCAGCTTCTCCAGCAACCGTCTGTGCGACACCTTATCGAAAGCCTTGCTGAATTCAATGAAGATGGAGTCCGTTTCGTGGCCAGCAGCCTTGGCAGACGCCCATTGCTCCCGGGCAATTAGCAGATTCGAAACGCATGATCGCTGCAGGCGGAATCCATGCTGCTCCGGGTACAGAAAGTTGTTCGGCAGGAGATGTTCTGGGAATCGCTTGGCGAGTACACGTTCCATCACCTTGACGGCCACACAGGTGGGACTTGCCGAGTGGTAGTTGGCAGGGGCCCCGCAGGTTCCTCCCTTGAAGGGAGGACCGTGACTGTTGTCCAGGTGCGCCGAGGCGTATAATGGACATCAAAGCTTTTTAACTCCGGTAATCTCCCATTTGTACGAGCGTATAATCCTGTGATCTTACGTGAGTTGTCATCAGGACCGAAGGCTATGACCGATATTTCCAAAGCGCTTACATATGTGAGGACTTCTGAAATATCGGCACTCGATACTGCCGAGAAGCTGGAGTTTTGGTGGTACCAGTTGATAATTCTCTAACCCAACCTGAATCTCCACCCTTTTTTATTCTTCAAAGTGCTATGTAACATTTGAAGTTTCGTATCTGTTCATCGGGGAAACTAAAGTCATTATGATAGGTTGAATTTATCAATACACGGGACGTGTATTTATGTCAATGCTCAAGGCTTTAGCGGTTAACTTTTTCCGAGGCAGTTAGTGATTGGTATATATATGTATTTATATTTCACACACGTGTGAATCCAGACTGTATCAAGCAAATAATGGTACAATGATCTTTATAAAAAGATAAACGTTCCATGATTTGCATGTGGGACCAGTGTCCAGTTCATTGGATCACGCCCTTTAGACGGGGTTAAACGTCCAAGGTGCCAATACACTTCGATGCCCAACGAGCCGGTGACCATTGCCGCAACGGGGAAGGTGTGTGTGTAGTTTTTACGCCTCTTCTTGGTTGGTTTGGAATCAGGTTTTTTGGCCAACTCTCCTAAGTGAACTACCAGTGGTCCACCAACCTGGTATGTTGGCTTTTCGTCCCCTCACTTTTGTGGGAAAACACCTCCGCCACGAGACGGCAGTGATTAGGGCTTCCTCAGTAGGCTGTTTGAGACAGTTGGTGGTATGGGAGCATTTCGCGAGGTGCACAGGAAGGGTGACCAGGCACTCACCTTACTGGGGATTTCGGATATTTATGTACATATATCGTCCCATTAGACCACCAACGAACATTTTGAATAGAGCAAAATGTAGCGAACAAGAATTGGTGTCAGTGATTCGTCTTTTTTGGCAAATGCATCACAATTTACATAACTCGATTAAAATACAGGAGGGAGGAGATATTGCTTACAAAAAATGACAATAATAAATTAATAAACTTGAAGGAATATAAATAATATTTACTGTCTCCGGTGTGGTGCTTAGTCCTGATTTGCCGAAGATTGGGTGAAAATGGGTTGGGTTGAAGGTCATGGGAGACAATGTCTTCAGAAATTGCTTTTGCGCACACAAGGGTGGATTGTGAATGCGAATTCCTACTGCTTCCGCTGTGGCCAGGATGCGATGTTTAATCAGCTAAGATTGTCGTTAACAAACCTGTTATAGGGGCAGGGGGGGGACGCTCTGGTCAAGTTCAGTAAATGACCTGAATCAGCAAGGTGCGAACAGATTACACTCCTAATTGATTTTATCACCCCAGTGTGCAATCAAGCCGGGTGATGCTCGAAGTCAAGCGTCTGCTTGTGCGACCGATGTACGTTGTTCCAGAGGAACAAGTGAAAGAGTAAGATAGCCGAAACAGGAACTTTATCTTCGAGCTGCCGCCTGAGGACCGGCCTGGGTGCGAATGTGACACGCGATTTAGCTGCACAGAAAGTTTAACTGATCACTGTTGTCAACATTCGAGTAACTTTCCGTCATAATGTCAACTGTAAATGGCGGTTTTGTGTAAACTTGTTTCGTTTATACTCCAGCAATTCCCCCCTCGTTTGTCTTGCGTTTTGGTATGCTACCCGCAAATCGATCCGGGTATCTATTTTGTTGGAAGACCTGACACAGGAATTCTGATCCTTTCTGACACATATCAGCCCAACAGATTTTTTGAGCTCTTTTAGCGAGATATTGAATCAAGTTTCGCTTTCCTTTGAGAGGTACGAAGCGTTGAAGATGAATGTACTGGCCCGACCACATGCTTCTTTTATTCACCGAGCGTTGGATAGACCCCTCTTCACGACGTTTGAGGCAAACTTCAAGAAATGCTATCTGGTTGTCAGTTCCCCCTCTAGAGTAACCTTAATATTTCGTCCATGAAACAGTTTTTTCTTTGTATATTTTGCATTTTTCTATGGGAGCTATGAGGGCGTTGTTTTCTAGCATTGCAATGAAGGCGTCTACAAATAAGGGTCTAGTGGGGAGCTCATTGCAATGCCATCCTTCTGACGATAAATAGAATCATTGAATTTGAATTGCAGGTTATATGTGTAAAATAAAGTAACTGCTTTAAGTTCTCATTCGGGATACTGATGATGATATTATTTATATAGATGTAATCCTTTAAGCAATCGATCGTTTCTTCAATGGAAACATTAATGAATAGTGAGGTTACATCGAGGGAAAGCATTTGCAATCCGGCCACATTTATGTCCTGAATAGAATCCACCAGATCAAGCGAATCTCGTAGCGTATGCTTCAGTAATCCAGTCTTTATAAGTTCCCTCCCTTATTTTATCCGAGTTATATAAATTGTGATGTATTAGCCCAAGAAGACGAATTACTGAAAAGGAGTCTTGTTCGTTATATTGTTTTATTGAATATATATAAACACCAATCTTTACAGATACGTCGCCAAAATAACCATGGGCTTAAAGCAAAATATAAGAACAGGAGGGGGGGGGACAAGTAAACAGGCAACTTGGGGAATAACAATTTTTTTGTTTGTTCACTGCACGCCATTTTGAGTTTTAGTTTTAGTTTATTTTTGGGATCACACACAAGAAAGGATGCATTCACGCCACTAACTTTGGTTTGGTGCCATATCCCACAGTGCCTCCAACCAAAGTCAGTATGAATCTTTGGGGCCCCAGCCGGGGGACCGGGAAGCCCAACGGAAGCCAGATCTGGGCACAATCTCTTTAACTCCCTACGCTACGTCATATCCCGCCCACCTCACTGTTTCTTCCAGCCGCGAAAAGTGCACGGTGTGGCAGACGTTGCTCATTCATTCTTAGGATGTGCCCAAGTCACCTCAGACGGTGCAGTGAAATTATTTTGCTCCATGGAAGACTGTCTGATCCACACACACACACACACACACGTCATTTGACCTCATCGTTATTCACGCGATGCTCCCACCATACGCGGGCAATGCACAAGCTCTTTCAATGAAAGGAATATGTCCCACCGGCATCAGAAATGCTGCAGGTTAGCTAACGCTAGTCTAGCTTTATTCACGCGTTGAGAGATCTCGCCCACACCTCCGTCAACCGTTATACAACTCCCGAGGTAGACAAAGCTTTCGACTACTTCCAGGGTATCTTTATGCCTACGGGTCGTCTGGCCTCTACCCGTTGATCTTTCAGACATGATTGGATCTACGGCTATGAAAAGCCATCCTGTGTAGCTCGCAGGACCATGAAGGCACGCAAACCATCACACCACGTCAAGGTAGATCTCAGTAAAAGAAAAATACCGATTGCCACCTCACGTAACTCTGCTTTCCCTTTCTCGAGACCGCTGATCGCACCGATGTTATATGTTCACGGGTAGTTGGCTTCATCAAGAGTCTGAAGGATAATCGCGAGAAGTGGTGGATGGGAAAGTGTAGAGAGATGGAGAAGGCTGCGACCATTGGCAATAGTCGCAATCTTTTCCATCTAATTAGGAATACGGGCTATAGGAAAATAGGCGTAAGTGAGGTAATTAGGGAATCCGATGGCACACTGATTCACGATCAGCAACGTCGTCTTGATCGATGGACTGAACACTTCAAGGCTTAGTTCAACTGGCCCCTATCGACATCTGGTATTTCACCCTCCACCTTGACTGGGCAAATACTGCCAGTTGATGCTAGTCTTCCATCTGAAATGGAACTTACCGGAGAAATGAGTTATCTCAAAAGGCATAAGGTTCCCGGCCCAGACGGGCTGTCCTCATCGGTTTGTAAGGATGGAGGTTCAGTCTTGGTTTTGGATTTAACAAAACTTTTGGGCTCAGTTTGGGAGAGGAAAGAAGTTCCTGCTGAACGGTGTGAATCGGTAATCATACCGATTTACAAGCCAGGTCCTTCTGTAAAATCCACAGAGGAATTAGTTTAATAAACATTGTCTCTAAACTTCTCGCTGGTATCATACTCCGTCGATTGTCTGCCGCACGTGAACGGTGCACGCGCGAGAACCAGTCTGGTTTCAGACCTGATCTAGGTTGTATCGACCACATCTTTACTTCTCGCCAAACTCTGGAGCACCAAAATTCTTTTCTTAGACCCACCATCTTTCTTCCTGGATCTGAAAACGGCTTTCGACTCAGTCAACCGCTCTAAACGCTCGCGCTGCCTTTCTGAAAGGTGTGCCTGGGAAGTTAATTTCATTAATACGATCCCTCTATACTAATAACCGAAGCCGAGTCTGAGCTTACGGCACGTTTTCACCCGAGTACACCACGGAAAGTGGTGTTCGACAGGGTTTCCCTCTCTCTCCATTTCTATTCAACTTTGTTATAGATTTGATTATGGAAACAGCCTTATCCTCGTGCGAGGATAGCGTGTCCATGTTTGGTATGCGTTTTGCATCTTCAAAGTGTAAGGTGCTACTACAAGACTGGGTTGGTCCAGCACCAAGCCTCACTCTAACTGGGGAAGTAATAGAGCAAGTGGATAAGTTTGGTTATCTGGGCAGCTACATCTCACCCGGTGGACGCATCACGGATGAATTGTCTACTCGCATACAGAAGGCTCGGTTGGTATTTGCTAACTTGAGACATTTGTGGCGCCGTCGCGACATCCGGCTGTGTGTGAAGGGTCGAGTGTATGCTGAAGCAGTTCGGCCAGTTCTACTATACAGAGCAGAGGCTTGACCATTAAGAAAACAGGACAAGGATATACTGTCGATGTTTAAACATCGCTGTCTATGCAGCATTGCACGAATCTGGTGAGGCAGCCGGGCGAGGTCAGGCACAAAGTTTTAGGCAACCGCGGTCGCCCACTGGAGCAAGTAGTCGATTACGTTGGTTGGGGCATGTGTTACGCATGTCACGAAATAGGTTGCCACGGCAAGCGATGTTTGCCGAGGCAGGTAGTGGGTGGAATAAAACCCAGGGCGGTCAAGCTAAGACCTGGCATGAGGGTATGAAAACCCTAACCAGCAGTCTGGGTCATATAGGTCCCGTTAGGCTCCCTGGCTGGGGACCTTGGGATGGTCGTAACCGATGGTTAAAGACACTGAGTGATATGGCTTGGTGTCGTAAACAGTGGCGTTTGTGCATCTTCTCAATTCCTCTGCTTCATTAGTCCACTGAAATTTTCAATTCTCTCTTTGATCCTACTTTCAGCCTTCCTGTTTTGCTCCTATTAGTCATCCAAACGGGCAGCCAAAAAGCAGCAACCAAAATCGTCGCACGGAAATGCATGCCTAATGGTTGTTTAAACTGAACTGAACTGACTTGGATTCGAAGTTTTTCATGACATTCGTATGTTTTAACATGAATGATATTCAAGAAGGAATTTGAATAAGTTTACGTCTTTGACATGTACGCTTGTTGCACTGAATTTCTAGGTATAAAATTTCTGAAAACGTTTGCATACTATTCAAAATATACTTTTCATTCATTCTATCTCTTACTTGTGAAAGAAACGGTTTTTATCCCGTAATGTGTACTTTTTCTTATCCAATTTAGCGAAATCGTTCTAGAAAAGTCTTTGTCCTACTGGGATTTGACTTCTAATTCTCTTCGGCGGTACGTACATCACGGAACTATGCTTCGGTTTGGCCGAAAGTGCAGTTCGCAAGAAGAAAGCGAGTTCGAGATTGTTCGTTCTTGCGAATCAGTGAGTTTTGATTTGGCGTTCAATTCCTCATCATGTTCTAGTCTAAAGACCTTGAGAAACAAGTGGATATCGAGCAGGAGTCACGGGTACAACAATCCCCATCCGAAAAGCGTTCAACTTCTGATACAACCCTTAAACCAGCGTGGAACGACGAAGACGATGCCGTTGTAATTGAGGATTACCGGTATCTTGTCGATGTTTACTCTTTGATGCAAACAGTCCCATACCCGTCTTAGATGTTCGCAGTAAAAAAAGAAAACAAGAAGTGGAAGGGGCTTCAGATGCCGAAGATTCTGACGCCGAGTTTGGCGTTCATTGTACTAGAAAAATACTCCGGGATGAGGCATCGCCATTTCTACCAGAGACAAAAACGATCGGCATTCGAAGAGTATTTGATGCCAATCGCGAACGTATCTCCTTGGGGCCCTTAAGTTCTGTTGATTTTAATCCCGTCTTTCAAATGCTTCTGACAGCCAGCGAAGATAGTACGTTGGCCATGTTTAAGGTGAGTTGTCAGTGTAATTTCAGATTTCTCTCTTTGTATCATTGCTTTTTGAAACAATGTTGTATAAACCCGTAAACTACGTGTGAGATATTTTTATGAAACATAATTCACAAGACGCTGATCCTATTGTTTTTGCATTAGAAGATTTGCATTTTTGTTACAAAAGCGAAAATAAAAAGGTTTATGCGTTTCAGATGCCCAAGATAACATTACGGTACTTGTAAGAAAAGATTTGACGAGAGCATTCGGGCAATTCGGGTCATCAACTGGTGGGGAATAATAATAAGGATAAGGGTAACTGCTTAAAGTTGGCAGCACTATCGTTCGGTTCGTAGCCACACCTCTCCTACCAGGACCTTGCGATTCGATATTCCGAGCGCCAGGGCTGTTTGTCGTTTTTCATAAGTAAACAGTGGGTCCTCGTGACCGGAATTTTTCCGTTCTACTGTTCCTCACACAGTGATACTCGATCTTGTAGATTCAGCCTTGAACAGTTATCTTGGTTTGATTTGAATACATGATGTATTCTTGAGTGTTTAAGTTATTAGCTGAAGTTGATGTTCTTGCTTTCTTTTAATTCGATAACAAAACTTAAATTGTGATAAAATACTTAGACGTTGATAATCTGGCAACTTTTTCTGTCCTTGTGTAACAGGTAGACGGACGGGAAAATGCTGTTTTACGGGATCGTGTATTTGAACAGTTTCCTCTATCTTCAGCGAAGTTCACAGTTCAAGGTGACCGTGTCGTCTTCACTGGTAATCGCAACAGCTTCCGAGTAAGCGTTACATATTTTCTGTTTACAATCTGGACACGGTGCTATTGATTAAACTAATCTTTACTTTGGCTTGAATTTGCTTCGACATTCCAATCTACATTTTGTTCTTTTATCCACATGGGCAACCAAAAGACAGCAACCAAAACCGGCGCACGAAAGTGCATGGTTAATGGTTGTAAAAACTGAAACTGAAACTATTGAATCTTTCATGCGGAAACTTGATGAAACCCTGGTACACCTCACATTCCTATATAACTAAAACTAAAAGCTAATTCGTTCAAGATTACATTATCTGTTAGCTCCTACCTGGAAGTCTGTGTGACAATTGATTTGTTTTTGACCGAGCAATTATTTAACTGTAAATATCCTATGGGGACACGAGAAGCATGAGTTTGTAACTAATTCCCATAGTAAAACTTTGACTTTTGACACACAGGGTGTATAGTGGAAAAAGTCCATCGATACATTCTCCTCGATCTGAAAGTCTCAGAAACAAGCCTATCAGTTACAATAGTTCTCTCGCTTTCGTCTACTCATGGCTATCGGTATACTTATGTCTGTGTTTCCTTTCTTTTATTTCAACGGTTCACACTTGCTTAGTGAACAGAAGTAATTCGTCACATTTTGCACATCGTTTACAAATTGGTGTCTGAGGCTTTCGGACAGTTTTTACAATTCATGTTCCTTCTGTGGTACATTTGTTTGAATTTCTATTCGGAATCGCATAGTAACAAAAAGAGTTTTTGTATAGTTTTTTTAAACTTCTTTTGTGGAGAAAATACGCGCTCATCCTGTTATCATCCGAAACTGTTTCGTTTAACGGTCCGTGGATAGGTGCTTCATGAAACTCAGTACTAGTAATTCCCGGAATATACCAGCGACACATTGAATAAAAAACGCAGTTTAGCGAAAAACCTTTTTTTCGGTGACTCATCAACTGGTTAATACGTCACAGTTTATATCACATCATTTTGTTTAGAAAAGAGGAAACAAAATTACTGATTATTCAAATAGGGATTGTTGTTATTGTTTTGGATCCAGTGAGAGCCACCCTTGCAACCCACACTTTACCGGACTCTTTCGCCTTGATAGATGCAATCAGAAAGGTAAATGTGAATGGCCAACGAATGATATCCATGGACGTTAGCTCACTTTTCACTAGTGTTCCTATCGCAGAGACCATGGATTATTTATGTAACCAAATCCAGGAAAAGAATATCGAAATTGCAATACTTCTGGATGAAGAAATCTATCACCAAAATGATGGAGTCGCAATGGGATCCCCGCTCGGTCCCATATTTGCGGATTTATTCATGTCCCAGCTAGAAAATATTGTTATGAAGTCCACGATTAAGCGATATTAGCTGTACAGACGATATGCCGATGACATATTATGTTTTGTGGAAAGTAACGTCAAAGTGTCCAACTTGCTCAGGATATTTAATTCCGCTCATTCCAACATCAAGTTCACATTAGAAGAAGAGGTCAATGACGGGATTGGTTTTCTCGACATCTGGCTAAAGCGTCGCACAGATGGTTCTATTCAGAGACCGATTTATAGGAAACCGACTTGGAGCGGCCAGCATCTCCATTTCAGAAGCTTTATACCACTCAAGCGAAAAAGAAACCTTATTCAGTGTTTGGCAAACAGGGCGGTGAAAATATGCACTAAAGACACCATAAATGCGGAAATATCATTCATTCTTGGTGTTTTCCTACAAAATGGTTATCCAGAACGTTTTTTAGATAACGTTTTGTGAAATAACCGTCAGAAGGGAAGACTTTTAAGCACAGAGAAGAAGCCAATATACATTTCTCTCTCATTGAAAGTGAATACAATCGCAGAATTGATTAGCCGCAAACTAGGAACTGTGTTGGAGAATACTTTTCACGCGACAAAATTACGTATCGTATTCACGTCTAGGCCGGTCTTGTGTTCGCAACTGAAAGACAGGATTCCTGCTTCTGCAGTCTCATTTTGTGTGTACCAGTTTACGTGTTCCTGTGGAGCAACGTATATCGGCTATACGAGCAGGCGCCCATGTACACGACTTCGGGAACATCATCCGGTCTGGCTGAACACTGATTAAAACTATTACAAGTGCCATCGTTTCACACCTCGTCGAGTCCGATCACATAGTGAGTGTGACTGAAGCATTTCGGCCTCTGTACTGCGTTCGGGATCGCAGATCAAACTGATTAAAAACCGCATCCTAGCCACCGCAAAGGCGGTTGGAATTCGTCCACATAATCCCCCCTTGTGCGCCGAAAAACAGTATGTGAAGTCACTCAACCTACCAGGGCCCTTCACCTCCCTCATCCTCCTCATCCTCTCCCACCTCCTCCACTCCCACCCCCCGAAATCACACAATTAACACTGACCAAGCTTAAGTTCCGATTGGCAAGATCGGTTTTGTGAAATTGGGGCAGAAAACAATAACAACAATCCCTATTTGAATAATCAGTAATTTTGTTTCCTCTTTTCTATACAAAATGCTGTGATATAAAATGTGACGTATTAGCCAGTTGATGAGTCACCGAAAAAAAGGTTTTTCGCTAAACTGCTTTTTTCACTCAGTAGTATTCGTTGATTACTCGAGTCTGATGCTAAACTTAAGATACTCAAGGAGTCCCTTAAACGTCACACCTTTTCCTCAGATAGTCGTGGAAAATTCATTAAAAAGCAGGGATAATGCGAAGAAGTCTTTTTGGCGATTTGTTCTCAGGTTTCTGCAACTATAAAGTCAATATATGGGGCGCTGTGTTATCTAATTTACCAAATGTTTAACCTGAGCCAACACGACCCGGTATGTATGTCTCGAGGTGCGAATTTTTCATTGTGGCACTTTTTACCGGTGGTCCCAGTATTTACTTCGAATGATGGTCTTGCTAGTTAAGTGTATGGATACACACTTCTCGTCGTTCATTCAAGCGGCACACTAGTTTCTCTTATCAAGTGCCACATACTCGTCTATTCCAAATAAAACCCAGTCCCAGTCAGTCAGACACTAGATATTTAGCCAGGTTCATTAACAGAACAATGCAGTGACTTCAAAACAAGTAACGTGGCCGAGCCTGCACATAAACGGGTTGAAATCTCTGTATATTCACTTAGAGTATAATAATCCATCCAAACCAATAAAACTGATATATACTGTGGTCAGTAGTCTAAGGATATAGAACCAAGATTACGGGGTTCATGAAGCAGATTTATTTTTTGTGCGGTGATATATCAGTTGACCCTATTTCATTTATATACCAGTTCATAAGAGCGATAGTTAAGCGCAAATCCATTCCAATTTAAATCTAGTCGGTCTGGTTGTAGTGTGGTCAAGTGAAACACTGATTGATCATCATGGCTGTCCCAAAACAAATTCGATGTTTACATGACTGCTGCGGCTCCGGGCCATTGGATGTGCGACCCTGAGCTCGATTGAGCACTGAAAAGTGTTGGACACTTTGGGTCTGTGAGCCCTGTCTGGAGGGGTTATGATCCAACTGACGAGACACTAGATGCACTGAACTGCGGATTTAAAGTGTGGCCCGGGGTGAGATACCTCAAGTCAATCCTCTACTCTGTTTTGAGCGATGGCTTACAAGTTGGGTACGCCATCACGACGAGACTACACTTTGATGTAGTGTGACGGCTTGTGCACCTCTATGACCCAACGAGCTACACAGGATGGCTTTTATCAAGCCAGATCTCATCATGTCTGGAAGTCCAATGGTTAGAGGTCAGACGAAGTCCAGTCTCTTGCTCCTCCAGGTTGGGTGTTCGACTGAAATTTGCGTTTCAGTCGGTAAAAAATGGTGGAGGAGTAATCGATCCAAGTAAATGGTCCTCCACTGCGCTCCTTGCGGTTAGGTTCTTTTTAGAACTAAAGGCTTTGGACGAAAACCCCAATCGTTTTCCTGCTTAGTGGTTGGACACCCTAGCAGTACCCGTCCATTAAACCCCAATGCGTACACAAACTATAAATGATCCTATACTGCATCGGTCGTGGCGCAGGATAATCAGGATCGCGCTGTCCATTGCATCGAGCGGGGTGGATAGTGATAAGTGGGCTACTGCTCAGATATCACAACCTTTGTTTAATTCTTTGTCTTCAACAGCAAACCCTCTCCATTTGCCCCTTCTTCCGATGTGTAGTAGTCCCTCAAACAACTTGGATGTCGCTCGCCAAAGGTCGTTGTCAAACAGCATTATAAGTAACACACCACGAAATGAATTGCAGATTCTAAAGCCTCATCAATCACTGAATCTGGGGGGCTTCAGCGCGAGGACTCTGATACAGGTAGGTCAACAATCTTGTCTGGCGCGTACAACGGAATGCTTCGGGATTGATATTTACTGCGTGTCGGAGACTCGAATCCAAGATCCTAGTGCTATAAGCCGCTTTGGTGCGCCAGATTTGTCCTCGAGGTACATTCTTCGCACGCCAGGCGACGATAAAGCCCATTCAGTAGGTCAGCGCGGGATAGGTATTGTACTCAGTAACAGGGCGGACTCCTCTCTTACCGATTGGATCCCCGTCAACAGTCGTTTATATGCAGTGCGTCTCCAGGGCTAACGCAAATGGACCACACAGCAGTAAGCTGCCGTTGGAGTGGCTCAGTGCAAAACTGCAGGTCCTATTGGACCACCTGCGTTGAGTCTGACCACGCATTATTTTTGATGGAGTTCACTCTCCGATTGACTGGTCGGCGACAAAACCAGCGAACTCAGATAGCTCACCATCGACTATCTGTTCCAGCAGTTCGTGCACGCTATGAATCAGAGCTAGTACGTGGGCTAAGCGCACCTCAACCTGCTGATGTACATGGGCAGTATGATCAGATTAGGCAAGCAATGTGTTATTGTTGTGATTTCTTATCAGACCAGAACGTTCGAAACGATATGTATGCAGAGTTGGATTGTGCACTCTGTGTTGACCATGGTGGTTCACCTTCATCTTCCTCTCACAAATTCCTGCCCACTTTAAATTTTACCACTAACCTTGTATGCATTGCGACTTTGGCAGCGATCAGTGAAGTTCGCCTCACTGTATCTCGCTGTACAATGATGATGAAGTTGGGTGTATGGACCGCTGGTCGCATGATTGCTTTGTGGAGTTTGCGACTGACAGGTCTTTGTTTGACTAGTCTCATGTATACTTTATTGGATTTTAAACAATCGTGATCATTCAGCTCTTTTCGATTCACTTCGTGGGACGGTGACTCACAGTACTGGCAATAAAAACATTCATATCTAAGGTGTTCAGAACTTTTTAACCTACTTTATGTACTGTAGGCATCTTGCCTGTTTATGGGAGGCAAATAAATAAATGAATATGCATACATGTAGGTGTTCATCTTTTGTGGTGCGGGCATTTTTAAAAGGGAACAAGTTTCGAAAACCAGCATTATTTGTTTGTATTGATTTATGATGTTTGTTGTAATCGGCTCATCACATTTATTCATTCAAGGATTTTCACTCTCATTTTAGATCTATGATCTGCAGACAGGGTCCGAAACACGTGCCAGCCCTTTTATCGGCTCAACACCGGATCAGATATTGAGTAATTGCCAAGTATCTCCCGGACAACCAAACCTAGTGTCCCTACAAAACGGGGCTAATAAGGTGTACATGGCCGATTTACGGGTCAGTCCTTTCTCTGCTGTTTTGGGATGAGTTTGCTGTGATTGTGTAATCTTTTAACCAGTCCGACGTGTTTTCGAGTTAATTGCAGAGTATACACCGTACGCAACAAATTCAAACCGGGTGATCTATCCTCAGTTTCCTATGGCGACGATCCCAACTTTTTCAGTCTCATCTGTTCATTTTATGATTATAACCTAGGCAGCCTTACAATACATCTACTTTGAGTTGCTTTTTAGCTACTCCAAAGATTTTGGCCATGGATGATGTATTGTACCCGAACATCACTAGAGAAAACCAAACCAACGGGACATTTTCTTCTCAAATTGACACTTCGGTGATCTCATTCACAAAGACTAGATTGTTCATTGCATAGATCACAGATTGTCGCCACTCACATCAGCTTAGCAATGGTCTTAACAAATTGATTTTGCTAATTCTTCGAGGGATATTGATGTATGAGGAAATTAGCTTGTCTTAGCCACGACGAACGAAAAAACCAAAACGCAAGGCGTTAGTGACAACGTTTCGACCCTCTTGGAAGGCCTTTCTCAAGTTGTTTAATCGGTTAATCTCACGTTACAAGCAATTGTAAGGCGATGGGATGATGATATCATATAGAGCTGGGATGTGATTCGAACATACGTGCATACAAGCTCATTTCCTCAAAAATCATGAGTATGACGCCCAAGTTTTCCAGTGAGATCTGTTCCATTCATGGATCTCGTGTGATATTAAATTATTTTTTACTTTTTTTGGTTTAGCCTACTAATTTATAATCAATTTTAATTGTGTAACCCATTTGCTTCACTCATTGTTCTAGTAAAGATGCACTTACTGCAACCGAAAACGGCGAATATTTAATCTCTGCATGGCATTTTTCATGCCATTAACTTATGTCCTAAACGTTCCATTCAGAAATACATATGAAGCGTTGATTCAACAGTAATCTTGTCAAACGGTATAATTATTCGTTTCCTTCGCAGTTAAGACTAATGAGACACTTCTAACAGTTTGAGAATGGAGTTCCAGGGGAGAGTGGGAATATCAATGTGCGTTTATAAGCCCCACTTTGTTTCATTGGACATTGTAAATTGATCCAAAGTTTTGCGATCCGGACGGCAGATTTTTCATCAAATTCAGTCCGTTCCAAATTGTGTTCGTTCATGATAAGTTGTCCTTGTAGCTTTGTGCGAGTGAGTCCTTTTAGGTGATCTTGCAACTGTTTATCCAAATATTTTTTATCTATTAGTAACAGAATCCAATTGGTAAAATAGGTGGTTGCTATTCTTATACCTTATACAGGTGGATTTGATTACATTGTATGTTGTTTTGTTCAAAATCGTGTTTTTACTCTCATTACAGAGCCTTGAAAGAATTTCCACTCTACACGCACGAGGTCCGATTCGTTCAACTTGTTTCCTCAAAGATGGGACGTTTTTCTACACGCTGGACTGTAAGCACGACAGTAACGGTGTCCTTTTGTTCAATATTTCGTTTGTTCTACCACCGCGCAGAAGAAACCATTTCATGGTTTTACTGTGGCGTTTCATGTTTGATATGACCCTTAGGAATGGCAAGCAAATGATTGTACCACTTATGACCTTTCTGTCGGGAAACTGCGTGTCGTCCACAGAATCACCACGATTGTTTTTTGAGGTTACCTGATCTCAAAATAACTTTCTGAGTTGTAAATTGAAGATATCGCATTGAAATTCACGTTGGTACTTCAGTCCTGAGAATGACCATGTGTTATGGTACACTCTTGAATCTGTACCACTAAATTGATGCTACTGACAAAGTATCAGTAGCTGAAACATAAATGTGTCAAGTACATTCACCGAGCCCTAAATGTTTTTATAGCTACCATTAACGGCAGCACTGCTATTGTCGAGTTGATTATTTATGATGCCCATCGTTCACGTTAAGTTAGATTACTAGTTTCCTGGCATATGTGAGAACGATGCTGGAGTCAAGAAAAAATGATTTTGACAATATGTCACCAAGTGAATATGCCAGCAGCAATGTGACATCACGTATACTTGGTGCCTTGCACGTATTGGTTGTGACCTCCCCACAATTCAATCACATTTGACACCCCCCCCCCCCCTAAGGATGCTGAATTACCCCGCATGATGAAAGATGATGCATATGAGTTGTGCCAATGACGTATTGAGTGTTTCGTGAATGACTGAAAACTGAACGAACATAAATGAAGCCATCTTTCGAGTAGAGACCAATCAGAGGCGTAGGTAAACTTTCTTCCAAACTCTTATTTTTCCACTGGTGGAGGAGAGTAGTTTCATGAGTATTTTCCTTAAACAATTCAAGTGCTCCATACTTTATCGTTTCTATTTGACTATTATCTGAAACTGATGTGATAGCCTCGGCTGACAGCACAATTAATCCGGATGAAAATCTTATTTTATCAATCGACACATTTCAATCGGTCTATTACGATTGTACGATCACGTTGTCCATCGAAGTGAAAAACGTTGTTGAACACAGACAACCGTAATCCGATCATAAACTGATCCCTAGGTGATGTTGTGTAATGTTGTTTCCGGGAAAAGTATGATGATTAATTTTTTCGTTTTCACTTAGTACTTCATACATTAGTAATATCCAAAACAGAGTAACAGACTTAAACGGTTTAACTTTGTTCTTGCCCGTCAATGTTTGTTTGTCCGAGACGATATATTGAAAAATGTCCTAAGTGATTTCCGCTATGTTTTCGCTGAGTAGGCAGCTGAAGGAAAGCTGTGCGAATCAGAGTACGCTGACCTCATCATTTGAAGGACTACCATGTTCTGTTGCTTATTTTGGTATGCTTTTTGCAAGTTCAAAGTGCAAAGTGATGTTACATACTGGGCATTAACTACCCCTGTTTTTAAACTAAATGATCAGTCATTTGCTGAATTTGACTGCGGGATGAGTGACAGTAGAGCAGTAAAGGAGGTGATCATGCATCTTTCCCAACGCGTGAACAGCGTACTCAGGACTCAAAAGCCTTTGGCTTCGAAGTGGCGTTTCGTCGAATTCAGAAGGCCACCTGCATTGCAAACACATGCGGTCAGTTTTGCTTTATGGTTGTGAGACCGTTCTAAGGTGGAGAAAGTCGCGTACTGGTCAACAAATGATATGGAGACGAGGCTTGCAGAAATTCACTGAAAGGCTAGGTATAGTAGGTGACTCTCATCTAGATTTGGGCCAATGGGCTATAAGAAAAGTGGATTGAAAATGATGAAAATTATGGCAACGAACATTTACAATGGGTCCAATTAATAGATTCTTATGGGACAATAGAATTTGTAGATGGGGAAAAACTGGCAGGTGTTCCACTCCTTGCCTATCACGTAGGCAAAGGAGAACCAGAAACCAGCCGTGTAGGACTAGTCACTTGATGACGGTGACTATTTGTCTAGGCCCTGCGATGTTGAACAAAAGTAATAGAGGTAAGTTAATGCGACACAAGCTCAGATGAACAAAATTCGAAGTAAGAAAGAAAGGAGAA
>UZAN01039702.1:20021-41017 GCA_900618425.1 Echinostoma caproni
CACGCCAAGATGTAGAAAGCGGAGAGGGATATGTGGACTTCGGTGAAAACGAAACTAAACAATTATCTAATGAACCAAGGTGAGGGGAATTAGTTGTGTATGCGGAAAAGGAAAGAATAGATGAGGTTAAAAACGTGAGCACCGTCATTAGCGTGATCCAGGACACTTGTGAGCGGTTCATCAGCTGACTTAGGTCGTTTACAGCAGGAAATGATTCCGCCTTACTTCGGACTAAAATCGTTTCCGCCGTATGTGAGAGATGGTCTCCGTTATGAACATTTAACTCTTCAAGGATGGTGAACTGTCAATTGGAATGAAAGTTTATTAACTTTTTAACGCTGAAAGTAAACGATAGAGGAGCTTCTACTGTTAGGAAAATGGTAAAATAGACAAAAAATAGTGATTAAAAAGGTGAGCCGGAACTTAAGCCACATCGGTTAAAAGTCCTTAGTCCAGAAGTACATTCTAAGAGGAGTAAGCCTGAATGGTGGTGAGCAATTGATGGATGTGGGTATAGATGCCAGCTTTGTACTAAAAGGACGTATGCATAAGGTGCTTTGGACTCTGGAAGTATGTGCTGGAGGAGAAGACTTGAATTTCGGTAATAACTAGGCAAATGAAGATGAGGAGTGAAAGAACTGGTGCACAGAATCAACTTTGGTTCCAACCGCGAATGTTTATGAATGGACTGGTTGTGTGAAAATGAGACACGTGAGCAGGGGTAATATTACCCGCGTTTGTAGTGTTCATAATGAATTTGTGGGGAATAACCGCCAACCCATCCAACGGAATCAAAGAGGCAAACTATGTAAGTCTCCAGCGGATAGGTTGTGATGCAGCTCGACGATTGTACCGTCTAGCACCCGCAATGGTGTAGTTCATTTAGGGAATGTTTTAATCTAAACTCTTGTGCCATCAGACAATTCCTGCCCCAACAAACCGTTAGCGAACTGGAGTTTGTTTGGCGCTTTTCATACCGAAGTTCACCAAAACCTGACACTACCCAAAAAAGTTGTAACTTTTGCTGTGATTTAGATCTTTCTGAGCGGTATTTTAGACTTACTCATTCAATTAAGTTAAACCATAGTCAAATATGAGACAATACACCATGGGTTCAACCGTTTCTTCTTCACCTAGACTTCACCGCCGTTCCGTTGAGTTCTTCTGGTTCCATGATTCTCTCAAGTCTCGCCAATGGTTGCGAATAAACGGGAAGCGGATGTCACATATTCAGCGTGACGATTTGCACAATTTACAAATCTTATCTCAGGTTCATACTTCCTTTCTGATATTTTGCCTCAATTGTAACGGACCAATACCGTCTGAAATTTCAAGCTCTTCCCTAGGAATCAAATTTCATCGCGTTTTGTCGCACCTCAAGTTTTTTCGTGGTCTGTATATCTTATGGCAAGCTAATGGATAGGCAACTCACTCTATGTCGCCGAACATTTTTGTCCAGTATACTAACAGTCTGTTCATCAAGGGTAGTTGGTTGATTTGTTCTCTCAGCGTTTCGATTTGTCGAGCTTCTATGTCTGTCTGCGCTTCTGAATTCGAAGCAATATGTATGTACCCTGATTGTACACTGCACGATGGTTTCCACAAATGAGGTCAGCCTGTTCATCTGTGCCCCTGCTGCAAAGGTCTCGGGTCGCATTTTTAGTCCTGTCTATTTTTAGTCCTGATTGCCAAATCACAATCCTATTACGGTCGGATCGTGTTCGTTTCCGGTTCATCAATCAATCTGTCTCCCTCCCTCTCTCTCTCTCTCTCTCTCTCACACACACACACACACACGCACACTCGTTTCGTTTCTTGCAATCGACTAGTAGTTGGTTTGCATTTCCTTTTAAAACTGTCTCAGTGATCATTGTTTTTCTGTTTGCAGCGTTGCTCCGTTTAATTATTACTTGATTTCACAATCTCCGAAGTGTTTTTGTGTCCTGCTTTGGCCCAATGACATTATCACAGCATTCTTACCAGTCACTTCAGTGACCGTTCGCTAGTTTACAACTGTTATTTTTCATTTCGTTCGATACTGTTTGTAAATTTTTCGTTATTTCTGCAAGGATCACTGCGTGAATTGAACACGACGAGACATACTCGACCATTTATCATACCACTCACAACTTCAATTCCTGATCTACTTGGCAATCGTTGCAGTAGTTCACTCGTCAACTAATCATAAGTGTTTGTTTCATCAGGGATTGTTCTTTTCCTTTTTGCTTCCTTGAATTCAATATACAATGTTAAAGTTTTCAGAAAGGGCGCTGATCAAAGCGCTGCCATACAGCACATTGGGGGAAAACCAGACGGCGGTGGTGGGATTCGAACACACGTCCTTCGGGGTGATAATTTAGTGACCTTACCATCGGGCCATCGCGGCCAACGAACTTTGATCGTGATTGGCAAAGCAGTTGCACGTTGGGTTTCTAACCCTAGTCATCATTATCACTGCACCGGAAGATGCAGGTAATCAAACCGATTCACCACGTTCATAGGAAATGGACTCTTTTGAGAAAGGAAAAAGTGGCGTGAACCATTTTGACTAACACAACATCCAGTGTAACATGCAGCACCCCTCCCTNAAACAATGCCAATGAAACCGAATTTCTATCGGTTCGTTGCAAATTACTTTAGGGTCTCTATAAACAAACTCTTGGGGATTATTTCAGACCCCAACCTACAAGGTGAAAAATATCTAATCCGCTCAATCGTTGTGCGGTTCTTTTAAAATTTGTTCTGCCATCTGTTCAATTTCCACTGGTATGTACAGTAGATCAACAGCTACCAACAGTGATGTGCGGTAGACGACAGCCAGACCTGCGAACAATTCGGTTGCAGTCGAAATTAAACCTATCCTGTGGTGATTCGGACAGTCACTGCGTGATTCACAGTTGGAAAACAAACAACGAATGTCCCCGGATGACCGTATATGTTTGGTAGGCTGGATGTGTTAGCAGAACACTAACAGATTTTGCTTAACCTCAAGGATCAGAGTGAAACATTTCAAGTCCGATTGCATTTATCTCTTTTTCGCGATCGATCACAAAAATGGCAACTCCGTGGTTTCGTTGAAAACGCCGATAGTATTTCAATTATCAGTGTTATAAACGCGGAAACCAAATGTTGCGTTAAGGAATTGTTTATTTTAGCTATGCGATATGTTAAGGGACAATCGGGAATAAAAAACAAACAAACACTTAATTTGGAGCAAAAATGGTTGATTTCTCACCAATAGCCCCGGATTGTTGGTTTCGCGGTCCAAAGGTAGGTTTCGTATGAAATTTTTCCTGTACTTTGTGAGGAACCAGACTGTTTCAACATGCGTCTACATACAACGCAAATAGTAACTAATTACACTAGTACCGCTGAATCCGTGCTGGCAAGTCAAGTCACCAGGCCGACCTAATTCTCTTTTGAAGTTATTTCAGTTAGCTGCTTCAGGTACTTTGTTTACCGTAATCTGCCAACCAACGGTGTTACGTATCAATTGGAACAATCTTCAACTATTTATTAAGGCAGTGACCTCTTCTGTTTGACTAGCTACTTAGCATGGTTCTTCCTAAGACGTTGCGAATTAACGTGGCAGACCAGTTTTCCCTTTTTGATCCTGGTCGATTGGGCATTGTCCATCAGGACCATTAATTCCCGAGAAGCCCAGTGTCATGTCATACTTCTTCTTCATTATCATTTTATTTCGTTCATTTTTTACTGTAAATCTGGTACGTTCGATTGTCACCCAAGACCTGAGAAATTTGGTTTCAACCAAGAAGCACCATGTTCCTGTATGAGTTAGAGCAAATCTGACTAGGAACATGCACGATTAACGTCAAGCTTTGATGCAGAGTTGTGTGTGTGTGTGTGTGTGTGTGGTTGACCTTCTCACTGCATCATGTGTTGTTGCGTAAACCCTCAGCTATCATTCTCTGCAGTAGGTTGCGCTCTACTAGGGAATTATTTCATTCGCTTTCAGATGCTTCGCTTCTCTCTGTGTATGTGCTGTTCGAATAAAAAAAGAATGTCCCAGTTTAAATGCAAATATTTTATAGAATATTGATGTGCGGTATATGTGTCTGTCAGAGTTGATTTAATCTCCTACGCGATTACACCTCTTGGGATTTAACATGTTGAGAAGTTTATTGTTCATCTCCTTCAATAGCACTCGGATTTCTTTCGATTTATAATGGCACTAATGATAAGGAGGATGATCATAATAATAATGATACCAACGTACTGTCAGCTTTGGGGAGAATTATACGTGGACTAACTAAGGATTAATAGATTTAATAGAATAAATAAAGTCAAGTCTCGGTGGTAGTAATATAATACGCAACCGTGGCACAAAAATCTCGCATCGCTCGATCACTGTTACCCAAATGGTCACAGCTACCTGACAGCCCAGTTAACATTGCAGATTTCAACTCCTATGCTCGTCATCTCTGAATGCAATCTTACGTCTTCTACTTGTGTTTACAGCCTCCGGACTGGTGTACGTATTCGATTTACGTATGAAGAATCCGGTCATGGCTTATCAGTGGACAGACGAAGCTTCCACGGGAGGTGCAGCGATTGCCAGCTCTCCAGACGGGCATTGGATCGCATGCGGGTGAGTAGTTTGTCTTGGTTTGTATGATCGCAACCCTCTCGCTGTCCTTTGGTATCTGTTTCTCTACCCATTTAACGATTCACTGTTTCATCTTTGTTTCTATTTGTTTTATATTGTTCTATCTTTGTATCTGTTCCATTGGAATTACTATCTGATCACTGTTATAACATCTAACCAGTTTGATCTGTTGGTGCTTAAACAAGGGTTCGGGTGAACGGTGGATAGAGAGGGATTTCAACTGAATGCCCATCATCGATTACACTTTAGGCACTTCACCATTTCTTTTACTAGTTTGGTATTCCTCCATGATCAGATTGTGAGTCAGTGTACGATCTTCCAAAAGTTTATCTCTGAATACACCAGACGGTGGATAGTGTAAGACTTGATCTCAGTCATTACTGATAACGAAAACGGTATTGTTAGGTTTCTTAAATGTAGTTTGAAATTGTACAGCTTACCCCATTTGGTTCCCTCTGAACCAAATTACTGTCTTCTATCTCCGTGTTTCATGTATTGGATTGTTACTTTTGTGTTAATTGACACTCAAGGCCAAAGGTAATTTGCTCCTCTTTAGAAAGATCCGCAGAGTTTAACCAATAACCTTTGCGCAACTCAGAAACTTACTTTTACTTCACTATGACTTCTGGAATGTGAATGTGAATGTCTTCGATCATCTCTACCTGGCAGTTGGTTGCAAGGTCCTTGTATATGCTGATCCACCAATGAGTACATCTTCCATCCCAAGGCCAAGTTGGACTCGCTCTTCAACCACAAGGGCATAAACCTAATCCCAATAGCATCAAAATCATTCGCAGTTTGTATTATGCGCGTGACGAGTATACCCAATAGGAGCAGACTGGAATTTTCGCCATTTGCGGATGCATGGATCAATTATTCACCCTCTGACAGTTGCTAGACTATCTCCCTGCTTATCAGAGACCAGCGACCATTGTGTTCTCACACTCATGAAACCTTCGACTCCGTCGATAGGGCTGCATTATGGAACTGCTTGTTGAGAAANGAAATGGAGTATCTAAGAAGAATGTATCAATCCTAGCAGAGCTGTTTCGTCATATCTCTGGTCGGACTAGGTTTGTGACCAACCCTCGTTATCATTTGTCGTCTTCAGTGGAATGCGATAAGATTGCCCTATGACCCTACTCGTTTTCAATTTTGCCATGTAGGATGTTCTACTGAATACATTGTCCGTTTGAGCAAACGTTGGAGTTAAACTCCTAACAGAGGACATATTTTTCAACCTAGAATATGCCAATGACATCGCCTTGCTGGGTGTCAATGCACAACTAGTTCAGCATACTTTGAAAAGCTTGGTGATCAAGATGTCCATGTATGATTTACACTGTGCACCATCCAAGTTGCAAAGGCCTACTTGTAAACTCCCCATTTCCGGTGACCAGCTGAAGTTTGTGAGAGCCTGACGTACTTCAGGAGCTTGACCGTAGCCGGAGGTGGTGTTGGTAAGGGATCATATCAAGATAACTCGGTCATGTTTTGCGCAACCTGCTGGTTTTCTGCTTTCCCCTGCTTTCCTCTAGTTCGAGGTAAGACAGAAAGAAGTACCATGGTCCTCAAACCATTCCTTGATATTGGGTTGTGAACAAGTTATCTTCATCACTGGCTTTGGCTAGTGTGCCCCGCCTTCAAGGTTTGAACCCAAGGTAGAGAATTACCGACATCGCTAAATTATTAACATTATAACATTCACAATAAAACAACACATAGCACATTGATTTTTCGATACACTCCTAACATCATTTGGTCCCGATGTGTTCAGCATAGGGATCGTCTTTGTATAAAGGCGCTACGGTATATGGTTCAGAGTGGGGGGGGGGAGTTAGTGATGCGGATGTTGCATGGTTTTATCTTTCAATATCCCACGTCCGATAAAATGCAAAGTACACCGAATTGCGTCCGGTAAAACAAGAACATGGTGTTTTATATAAGTTGTAATTTTGAAAACAGCGATGTCGGTACAGGTGAAAATAAGCCGACGTTTCGGTTACTGCGGATAACCTTTATCAAGGCGATTTTACAATCGAATGGTGTTTTCTTCATATTCTGTTATCGATTTATCCTCATTCTCATTTCTTTTAATTTTACTCCAACCCACAATTTCCATCATCGTTTTTTGTTGGCATTATGCTCGTTCCCAATAAACGGTATCTGAATGACTTGGCAAAATTTCCCTGGATGCATATGACCGGCTTCGTAGTTGTTGACACTTGTCAACCATACCTATCCTGGAATTGTGTGTCAGTTCATTCATATGCTTCTCCACTGGAAATGTATTTTCGATACAAATATCTCATTTGCAACGTCGGGTCTGTCGGAGCTAGTCCGTTTATGAATCCAGATTGTGATTCAGTGTTCTGTAGGTGGGTTAGATGCTACACATATACTCGCAATCGTTAGATAATCTTTTTCTTAGCTCTTTTCAGCTGACTTAATATTTTTGTTTAGCAACATCAAACAAAAAAGAATAATTCATTACAGTCGCTATCTACTCACATTTGATGTGATTTAAACCGGAATATTTTGAATACGCGTTTCCTTGGTTACCTAGGTAAATTTGTCTGAAGTGTGTACAGCCGATAGGCTTTATACTCACTACAATTAGTAGTCGCTTCTACGGGGCTGCTGACACGTATGTGATGGGTCATTTGTAATACTTGCGCTGTATTGTTGCGGATCGTTGGAGTAGACAGATAATAATAAAAACAGTCAAGCAGTAAAAGTCAAAGAGAAACGCCTTACGAAACGGAACAGGGATAATTCACAATATCGTAGATGTGTTCGCGAAGGAAACGATAGTCGGCCAAATGTGCATCTGACCTTCCAGGGAGTTCGTTTTGAGCATGCTCGTGGGTAGCAATCTTGGGGCATTTTATTTTTGCAAGGTGTGTATGAAAATGGTCTGATAAGTGTTGGTCCTTGTATTGGCAGACGCAACTGTCGACGCAGCTGTCAAGACAGCACAGAGCGAATACCTGCTGCTTCCAAGCGGTTAGGTGAAAGTGTGCCCTCCATTGTTTACAACAGCACAATGTTATGCACTGAGGTCTGACAGTAAAATCGAAGAATACATGAATTGTACAAATATCACGGTAGCTTGTAGATTAGGTCTACTGGAGGCACCTATAATCAATGTGTGAGTTAAAAACGCACCGTTTAGCCACCTCTTGATTATTTTCAATTACAAAATAATATAAAATCAAAATGGACATACTCCGGAGTGTTGCTTGCTGGTTCCAGACTATGTTGACCGCTTAAAGATCAGTCGAGCACGAATCGCCGAATACTCATCCGTATTTTCTTCTAAACGAATCCGAGCAGATGCAATAAACGTCGAAGACGTTCACAGACTGGGTTATCAATGGCAAAAACTGTCAAGATCTTCGATTTATGCAGACCCACCATGCCTAGCATAGTTTTCGTTGAAAAACGTTTCGATATCAACGTGTTGAATCAAAACGCATCACTTCAAAATTAGGTTTTGGTTTGATTTCTGTGAACTCCTCATGGAATAACCGAAGAGTCTCAAGTCTACCCGATGATTTGCCGAATTGCTTGTTTGCCGTTTCGCAACGAAGGCTGAACCAGTTTTGTCTGTACTGGCGTTCAATTTCCATANATACTAATTAACCCTGGGTACCTCCGGTGAAGCAGACGTGAATGCTACCAGGCGCGTCCCCGGGTTGTGGATGGTCAGCTGTGAATAGCTGTGGCATACCGCAACAAATAAGCAGAGTGTGGTGGGTTTCATTCTGGACACTTGGCTCCTGTTTAAAAGCCGCATAAGCCCAATGACGGTGTCTTGAAAAAGGTCGATTTGACTGGTCTTTCAAAACTAAATTCATTGACCCCCTCACTTCCAAGGCGAGGGATTACTTCCTGCTGCCCTGCAGCTCGCACTTAATTGTGCAAAAGTTAGAGGTGCGCCCTCAAAATAAAAAAAACGCCGAGTGACGCTGGGGACGTCTCTCGTTTCAAACTCCCTAGGAACTTCATGATCATGTCTGGAGCCGGCTTATCCTTTCCAGTCAGCCGCAGTAAAGTAAAGTAATACAAATTAACATTCAAACAAAGGAAGCTGCGGACCGAGTTTGCCAAACGATCCGTATCATACCGCAAGTCGTTTTGACGATAGAGTCTTTCGCTGCTGAGTGCCGGTGAACTCACAAAAAGGTGATTTGTGCATCCCACCGGCATGGAATGACAATATCTATCTTAGCCGATGATGGAGCGGCCATAATGTATGGAAAGCCACGTCGATGAACTCTTATCAATCCCTAAGGTCACGGCAAGCGGCATTCAAACACCATACGGTGATCATATCAAGATGAATACAGTTTAAATACGAGTTCCTAGGGCATAGCTATCCGCTTATTGTACAAGATGATGCCGATGATGTTCATTCGTGCCTGGTTTTATTCTTCCTCATATATTTCAAAGTGATTTAGTTGAACCAAGCAACGTTCATCATTGCTGTTTTCAAAATGCGTTCTCGAAAGTTGTTTTCCTGCCAAAATGCAGCTTCTCTTCCACATATGGTTTTAAGAACTAATATTCGAATCGTATCAATGCAAACGTTACTGTATTTGCTACCCAAAGTACCAGTATTATCTTACTGTAGTATCTGTTCACCTTTAAAACAAAGATGCTTGTATTGTACCAAAGACTGGTCGCGAAATATTTTCTGTCTCTGTTCCACAGTTACTTTTGAGTTGTTCTGGCTAATGCCATCATTTTAAACAGTGTGCAAAATTACCTTTCTCGCATCGCTCAACTTCATCCTCCCATTGCGTGCAACAGGTCGGACAGTGGATTTGTCAATGTCTACCCAGCGGCCAAGGTTTCCCAGTCTCCTCATCCACATCCAGACAAGTCGATTGCCAATTTGCGCACCCGTGTTGATCTGGCCGTGTTTCATCCTGGCAACGAAATGCTCTGTATTGGATCGTCTGATCACTCGGCAGCCGTGCGTCTGGTACGTTTTTTTCTGGCACTACAAAATACGTTCATCAGATCTTTCTGCATGCGATAGTCGTCACCGTGAATGTGGTTGAGAATGCATACCCTAGTTGTTTGTATCCAATTCCAGATCACAATTATGTACAATGCTCATTTCCTCAGCTTTTTTAATCTCTTTTCCGCCCCGCCTCGTTCTCGCAGTACCACATGCGAAGTCGTCAAGTGTTTGACAATTTCCCGGTTCGCGTTGGCCGTCTCGATCTGGTCAGCTCGATCGCTTTTAGTCCGGGTGGGAAGTACTTGTGTATCGGACAAAAGAACGGGAGAGCTGCTCTGTACAGTATTTCGCATTATCCAGACTACTGAAGTCCGTTCCGGTGATAAAACAAATTGTACAGTGCGGCCGTAAATATAATCGATTACCTGACTTTTTCACGTTCTGGGATCGTTTTCCGTTATTTATTTCCGGCCTTTGGAATCATGTAGTAGGTTTTCCGCTTTCGGTGCTAGCCTGTGGTGGTGGTGGTAGTGACCAGAACAGCCTTGCTGGATCTTACCGATTATCGTGAAAGAAACAATAATTATGGGTGAATCGTTGACATATTTTCCAGTAACTAATCGCGTGAAATTAACCGTGCTATGACTGTCTTAGTTCCCGGCTGTGATCATAATCATTGTTGATTACACAATCTGAGATCACTAGTCTCTCACTTCTGTTAAAAAAACTCAACAGACACGAGAAATTTGAAAAACATTTGCTTGCTAAGCCTGAAAGAATGCATTTGGGATTTTTCTCTAGCGCACCTGAATTGTCATAACCGTGCAACATAATCACCTAATTTTTTTTTCAAAATTAGCACTATGTTCTATTTGATTTCGTTTGGAATAGGACAGGTGGTTGCGCTACGGGATTTGTGCACTAATTGCGGTTTGCCTGTATTCAACCGCATACGTTTATGGTCAACACAGCGCGCACAAGATGATCAGTAACAACAACACGTTGGGATCAGTGTTTTGGTACTGTGCTGCTTTTAGGTTCCAAATCGGGCTAGGTAGTGAGTGGGCGAATGTATCCGATGCTCTTTCCCCAGTTGTACTAGATAATAGAACGTTGATTGATGATGGTCTGCGTTGTACGGTTACGAGGATGCACAGTTGATCACGCGAGGTCACGTGGATTTGCGGTGCTTAAGGTCTCAAGGGAAGAGTGCGAATGGGTAGTTCGGTTCCAATTGTTGACAGTGCTCGCTTTCACACCGCACTGCATCTTAACATAGTTTGGCGATCTGTTTGTTTCTGTCGATCATAGTCTTTCAAAGTGGCTTTTCTGAACCGCACATTCAATCGAAAGTCAGAATAAATGGAACCTCAAGGCCAGGCAATATACGTTTCGATATCTGCTTTGGAACAAACACTGAAATAAAAACCAACACGCACTGGTCGGAAACCCCTCGGTGAATGAATGTAGCACAAGAGTTCTTTGGGTTTCTCTTTGAAGGGGAGAGAAATTTTCGCACTGCACCACATTAGTAGCTCAACGTTGGCATCACTCAACCAATATCTTGCTATTTCATCCTAGCGCTTTTCATCTCATTCTGCGTTGAGAGATCTCTGAAAATGTGATCAAAGCAAATTTGTCGTTTCTTAATGTACGACGTTTCCGTCGTGGACTTAACGTTACCTTTTCCTTCAGATGTGAGTGTAGCACAACGGTATGTGCGGGTACGTCTGAAACATCTTATCTACTGGTGGATGATGCCTTACAACGACCAGCCGATTCCGTTGGGATTCAAGAAAAGACACTAATGCTTGTTAATTAAGTTCTAAAACTGATAACGCTGCCCCAGTGAATCTACAATTCCGATAAATTTTGCTTGAGGCGATTTGGTTGTCGGCTTCATTTGGTACGGATCTTAACTAATATCTTCTTTCGGGGTTATAGAGCAGCTATTGTTGCTGTCAAATTCTTGTCTGTTTCTTCTCGCGGTACTAAACCTCAGAATCGTGGGCCGGTTGTCTTACAAAGTTTAGTGAAAATTGATGAGGTGGTAAAATCGTCATTTATTAGGGCTGGATACCGAAACAGCACAGTGCCATTTTGTACACCACAGGTTGCTGCGAATCAGCCTTCTTCATAATTCCCGCACACTGGTATCAATGCGATCGGGTACTGGCCACGTGTCGAACTGTCAAGACACTCGATTTTGTATATTTGTATTCACACTATCGCTCCCGGGAACTCCTGCCGTGCACCGTCTACTTGGCGAAGACGTGACATGAAGAACCACGGGGCGCATATTGGCAGGCGTGGAAACTACGTGTACGTCACATGAGATATTGTGTCAGTGGGACGGACTTTACAGGGCAAACGTGTAGCTCAATGCATAATCTCTTCATTTTTAAAATTTTTTACTGCAAAACTCGAGTCTCAGGAGCAGAAGGTGCAATCAATCTGGTCGGTTTTCATCATTGTTCCTATGGTGAAAAAGTGACCGTAAACGGCGAAGAGGCCTCGTGAAAAGGAGTAAAATCTGTGGTTGAATAAAGCAGATCGAGGAGGGAGTAACTTTGGTGGTTAAGGTTCCGACAAGTTTCATCAGGCATTCATAGTCTCTTGGACCAACTCGATAAACACTCCATGATCGACACGCTATTGTTTTCAGTGGAACGAGTGCTTTGTCAAATGGTTTTCAACAAATCATGGAGTTTGTCTTCTGTTGGTGCTCGCAATATGGTGTCCTCACTGGATAGAGCTATATGATTTCAAGCTTTTTTGAGATTACCTAAAATTGTACTATGCATCCATCGAGGTTAGAACCAGTTTGTTTGTAAAGTTGGCTTTTGCCCCGGGGAAACCCCAAACTACCAACTCTCGATTGATGAACACAACATTTTGCTGAGTGAGTGGGTGCATCACACCTCGGTATTCTAGTATTAGTTGCATATGCACAAGTGGAATACGATAAAAGTACGAGCAGGGTAAATTCAAGGCGGGGTGTTGCGAAAAAATAAAGTAATCTCCGATTTGCATGCACTACACTGGTTTGGTAATCGATAACAAACAACGCTTGACGGCTAAGAACAGCGAGTCATGTTATTCATGCGAAGGTCATCTCAAATTGTGGAGCAGGCATATCAATTCGAATACAGGAAGTGCCCAGTACAAGTTCAATTCAATTTATTGCAATAGTCAATCTGGGTACGGAGTTGATTCGACCGGGATTACTGCCGATGGCTAGATGTGAACCCAGATGATCCAGTTCGCTAGTATAGATTATAGAATGTTTTGATTGTTGAACCCTATCGGACAATATTTCTTTCACATCCAGTGCACGAATTCCCTTTTGCGTCTGGAAAAATATATACTATTATATGTTATCGTTCCAACCCACAAATTGGCTTACATAAACACGAACAGAAACGTTGGCGATTAGCTGACCCAAGCACGTGATTGAATGCAAAGGAATCTTATTGTTTTATGCTTCTGAGTTGTGGCGAAACATTATCGCTTCTCTCAGAATCGGGTTATTTATTGCTTTGTCCGAATATACCCACAACATTGCGAACAATATCTGGGTTCGGGTCCAGTCCGATATTGAACACTTGCGAACATTACAATGGATCGCATTCTCAGTTTTAGTGGCCAAACGTGAGACGGTTGTGGAGCCGCGAATCTGATGTGTTAGTTACCAAGGAAACGAAAACTCTAAGACAGATACGAGCTTAGTGTTTAAGAGATTTTGCTCTCGGGCAATAATTCGGACAGAATTCTTAGTTTTATAACATAATATTGAGCACAGTTTTCATTTTTCTATGGTAGATGTGCAACAAATCCACAATTAATTTCGAAATAAAGCTGTGATTGAACGTAGTTTTTTGCGGACCAGAATTCTCACGGAATCCGATTTCAGTTAAGCGAATCCTCTGGTGTTTCGGCCGCTTGCTTGTTATCAGACCAGGTTTGCATAACGCTACCAATTTGTACAATTCCTTTTCCTTCGATTCTGTATTGTAATTTACGAGCATATCTTTTTGAGACAGATGACCCAAAGCGGGTGGAGTAAAAAGGTGTTTAGTATTACCCGGTATTCTACATTTGACTACGATCGCCAGTTTTACTTTGAGGTTTATTGTATACATTGGGGTTAGTTCGCTGAAGAGATCTATCCTCTCAAATCCCGAAATACAATGAAGGAAAATAGCTGCATAACGAAGATTGTATTCTCATACATTGCGCCTGATCACTCAATCTGATTCGACCCCGAGTTGTTCCTCAGTTGTATTTAGCTTCAAGTCCAAACGGAGCCTATTGCTTGTAGCAAATACTTCCGGTTTAGCTTGAGAGAGCTCGGCTGATTTAAGAGATTCTGGAGAGCGTAGTTTTCCAACAGTCACAATGATGGTTCACGTCGCGTTCACAAGACACACGGTCTTTGTGCTCTGGTTTGTGTGGCTTCAGTGCTGCAATTTTTCGCTACTACACTGCACGCCATCAGTTCCGCGAGCAGAGTGGTTCGGAATTCGCTGTGCTTTGCTGCCGAAATTTGCTGTTCATGAGGACGAGCGTTATTTTTATGGCTAAGTGTGTTTACTCGAGAACGTACTAATAGCTTGTGGAAATTGAATTCGTCGCACTAACAGTCTAACTCCGAAGGAGAGGGAGGGGCACGAAAAGAAATCGGAACACATCACAAGGCCACAAGGCAGTATTGTAACCAGCAGAAAATGTAAGTATATCGCGTGTGGTAAGGCGAAAAAACATGTTTTTGCCCTCGCCCCCTCACTTTAATGGGGCAGACACAAAAATTGAACGCTTAAAATGAGCAATGTTTATGCGAATTAATCAATCAATACCATTCATTTGAAAACAATATTTAATTAGCGGTCCAAAATCATAGTTTCTTCTTCTACTAAAACTTAGCAATAATGGATTGCTGTTCTATTGTTTTCATCTACTCGCGGTTGGAACAGCGAACCCTTGTATTTGGAAGCTGCCACTCCCTACCTTTTAGCCGTGTGAACCATGGCTACTGCATGAATGTTTTTTCAGCACGGTTTTCAACGTCTGGCACCTGAGAAACTGAATAGACCAAGTGGGGAAATATCGTCAAATATCGCTAATTCTACTTAAGAAGACCGATGAAAACCATTTCGGTAATTTTTATCGAAAATTTTCAATTACAATTGTTTGCCTGCCTGGAAAATTTGTTTGCAAACACTCTATTCATCCGAGATCGAAGTGACGGTTTCAGTGGGCACAGCGTTTTCCCTTCAGATTGCTTGATGGAATCATCACACAGTTGGTTACTTCGAGGCTAATTTCCGCCACGCAGACGTCCCGAGACAGAATGGGGTGATACACTGATTCGCATTCATAACAAATTCACGCCTGACCGACTCGGGTACATTCGTTAGTCTGTTGTCTCTTTAGGCCTGCCTCCCACTCCCCCCTCGTGAGCCTCAATGATATGAGCATTGGTTTATTTTAGTTATTTAGCCGTAGGAGCAAACAAAATCTAACCCAGAATTCAATCATGTCCGTAGCTGATCAAGCAAGATTTCATTTTCCATCAGCTTTGAAAGGATCCGGTTCTTTCCGTTGTCTCCGCTTCGATCACCCGAGTAACGGTTATTCGATTACCCAATGGCGTGTTGCTGGACTTGTTCACAATTGGATTTACATTGATCTGACTGAGAGGGTATCTCCAAGGCAGTTCAGTGTCTTTGCATAAAAAGACTACATTATACTCCTAGGTACAAGGTTGTACTGGATTTTACTGGATAGCCTAAATTATGATGGATTTTTGAGGATAAATTCGATATAAAGCTAGAAAGTCTTTATATATGAATTGGCTCAGTAGTATGATAAACGGTCCCATCTGATTAGGGTACGTTGTTATGACGAAGAAAATATTTTGGTGGAAATGTGTAACCAGTTTAACCTGAGTGGATGTCACTTAGCTGTCTCACACTTGCCCTCTGTTATGCCCATCGGCTGCCTCTGGTTTACTGCCTTTGTGAAACAAGTCGTTGGGAAAGGAGGAAGATAGGTTTTGGCAAAATGCGATTAGTTATCGGTGTGCTGAGACAGAGTGCCGTCAGGTGAATCAAAACGAGCATTGAATGTTTTGGAAACGTACTATCACAGCCTAACTTTTTTATTTATCCCCCAGGAAGTCCTCCATTACGTAAAATCCATTGTATGTTGACCTGTTCACATTAGGTATCAAATTATGACGCTGTTGATAAAGTAACAGGGTAATTACATAGGTGAGTTATTTTTATCCGCAAGATTCCAGTGATCAAAGTTACATCCCTGCTCACACTCCTTTCAGAAATGTACCATCAGTCCCTGCTTTAGATAGAAAACGGCTTAAGGCACGTATCTTTGCGCATCCAGGCAAAGGGATGCGTATTTTCAAGAAGTATGTTAGTGAGTAGCCGGTAATGATGACTGATGATGTTGCCTTGCCTGGCCACAAGAGGTCTGCGAACAACACTGCCAACGATGATGACTGTTTGGATGTATAACGTGTTTGTTGAAATATGAATGTGCATGATAAGTGTACGTTTGAATGTAAACAAAGGCATTTTTATTGACTACAGAAAAAGACAGGATCTGCCTATACCTCATAATGAACTCTCCCTGAAGAATGATGTAATCTGTTATTGTATTTGAAAATATTCATCTACCCTGACTGCCAACAATGAAAAAGTCTATCGTTAAACCAAGTATGTGACTATCAATCACTTGAGGCCGAAAAGAGTTTTTTATTACACACCTTAGTGGGATGAACAACAGACGGAGTGGACCCCATTGTCGCGAAGACCTGCTGTTCATTGATGGAACCCAGTAACCCAAGACCCAGGACTTGGAGTGGCGAAGCACATTAAGCACAACTAGTGGTATTGAACAGTACGATAGCAAAGCTGCCTACCACCAAAGTTGGGTGACATTGTCAGGGCTCAGACTATAGGGTTCAAAGCACACCGGCGACAGTGAGTAAACCACTGCGCCACCATAAAAGAAGTCAAATTAAAGCTTTTAAATCTCCTTTCCTGATATTCATGTCCCCAACTGACTATCGTCACTTTCGCAAGCAAAACATAAAAGCCGAAATTCGGTGTTGTGCATGAATTCATTCCCAGAGGAATACACTATGCACGTGCGGATTCTGACCTTGACGAATCGCATAAATGAAGCAGTAGCTAATTTATGCCAACGGATGATCGGCAAGACGGTTCCTGATCAATTGCGGAACCACGGTATCATTTCACCCATGCAAAAGATGGTGAATAGTACCGTTCAGTCACACTTCTTTCTGTTCTGAAAGATAATGAAATCTACTGTCTCTGATTTCCCGATGGAATATTTGGAAAAGCATAACGTTTTGTTGCCAGCTAAACACAGGTTGCGATAAAGACAATCACGAACCACCAATCAGATAGTTACATGATATGAATGACTGGGAACAGTCGACGTAGAGGAGGCAGTAGACGTGGGGTCTATTTGGTTTTCCCCAGTGCTTTTGATCGACTGAACCACCAGATAATGTTTCACTACGTGGTTTGAGGACCTCCCCTTGATCGGATTGACTTTCAGTTGATAGTTCACTCTCAAGACCAGTTAACACAGTCGAAGGGGTTCCGTAACGAACCGTGGTTAGTGCCCCGTTTTTGGTAATGTTCGTGACTGATTTATCAGACGTTGTTAAAGAAAAGCTTTATTATTCTTCGACGAAGCCAATGCTAGAGAATTAGTAAGATGTTCAGGAAACATTTAACACTGCTCAACGATGGTCTGTCATCAATGGAATCGAAGTCAGCCTTGTGAAGTGTAAGGCTGAATTACTGTGGCATCTTGTTTGCTTTTCGTACATTGTCAAAAGTAAACCATTATTGCGTGCTGCCAACGATAGAGTTTTGGTAGTTATTGACCAATTGGACTAGGTTATTCAATTTATTGCAGAAGGGCGTCCTCAATGGATCTAAAGCAAGTTGGATAATGAAGCATGTTTTTGGACCGTTTATTTATTTATTTTTAGTTACTGTTTATTTTACTGTTTGTTATATGCAAATCTTGTGACCGCACACCCTGAACAGATCATCCAAAAAGCACTCAAACGCCGGCAGAGAATGACAATGAAAATGACCAAATTAATACAATCTAAGCCCTAAGTTGAAAGGTTTCAAATAACGAGACTCCGCGGATTTTAATTCTCGCATATGAGCTACTGCATCAACCTAACAGCTCATATAGTTCTATGCAGACAGTATCCATCAATGGTTATCGTTCCTTAAACTGGTTCTGTAGTAGAGCTGAACCGATCGCTGGCCGTACTCTTTCGGTGTTAGAGTATGAAACCCCTGAAACTCTCATCTAAATTCTCGTAGTTTTTTCCCATCCAACCACCTGTTAGATAAAGCGTTTAAACATCCGACTGACCAAACACCATGATTATTTTGTTTGCACTATCATCTGAACCCCGTAGAGGCTTGTGACTTTATTAAGCCTCATCTTTGTAGTTTTCCCATAGTAGTAACCACTTCCACGTAGATGGCAGATGTTCATCTTGTTATATGCTTGATAGGTCGTTTGTATTTCTAAATTATCTGACGCAATCCCACCGTAAAAATGTGACAGTGTAACTGCACCCTTTTGTTTTCATTACGTGCAATAAACGTAAATATTAGTAATTAAACAATAGGCTGGGTACGCGTTGAAGAGTTAGAGTGTTAAATATCGGTCACAAACTGTAGAAGGAACCTAAAAAGAAAGAAAAAATCGAGGGGTTTTCTTCTTTTCTCCTTAGAGTCAAAAAGCTACTTTGTCAAGTTGATGACCGAACAAGCCGATGAGGAGGTGGGGCGATTTGTACTTTGTTTTAGCACTGAGAAAACAATTCTGGTTGATGAATACATGAGGTCACGTTGGGGCATGTTGTAGCGAAAGCTCAAGGACAGACTGATGAATTACACGAGAATAACACCGTGCATTTCGTCCATCGATCCCCAGGGTGCACTCGGTTGAGAAAATAGTCTGCCAAGATGAATGCCTTGCCACGATTGTACACCACTGAGGGTGGTTTGTCATATCGTACGGTCTGTGATTTTTAACGGCAAAATGCCGAAAACGATGAATGACAACTTGCAAACAGGAAAATGCCAAAGAAAACAAATGAAGAATTTCTCAAAAAGTTTAAAGTACCAACTTTGTGGAACAAAATATTTTATCAAGCGAACCGTCATCACATGGTTCACCTAAGTGAAATGCGCCCTGGCGGAAATATCTTTTTATCACTTTTGCCATGCACAACGTTTTTGTTAATTTATCACTGATTCCGAAAGTGTTGGCTACATTGATCACCTCAGCGACAAAGCGCGCGTGAAAATTTGTCCTCTCCAGATACTTCGAAGTCTGCATGTGAACTGTGTTGACAACTAAATTCGCTTGGGAAGTAACATTCTGACAGAAAAGTTGATAAAGCTGAAGCAGTTCACACCCACAATTCTCTCGAATGGAAATGAACATAACGAGGGAAAACACTGACAGAAAACCAGTGACAGCAAAAGAGATTGCGGAAATGTAGTGTAATTTTCCGAGACAACAAGAAATTACAGTAGCTAACGAGAGGGAACAAAATACGAATCAGAAAAAGCTATATTCCGATCCGGAGATCAAACTAAGGGAAACAGATTGAAGTTACAACACCCAAACAATTTATTTGAAAAAAATTTGGTGACGTTTTACCGTTATACTTTGAAACCTCAAGCCCGATTTAGGATTTACCATTATTCACCGTGCTTTGTGAAAGCCAAGGGAGATCGTAAGTGAAAGCAATGTCTTATTCTTCATTACGACCCGATCGTCTCCGAGCTATTCGGTCAACAGACTGCTATAGCTGAAGCCGTGGTGCGTATTGATGTGATCGGAAAACCAGTTGGTTCAATATTCGCATTCCTTTTTAGAAATAACATTTTTTGTCCGCAGGGAAAATTTTTCATGTTTGTCGATGCTCTGCCGAAAACTCAGTCTTATTTGCTATGTGAAGACCAGGCAAAACGCATCGGTAAATGTGATATTCCGGATTAATGCAGAATACGGTGTGAATATCTGTCTACTCATTATCGAATACTCAGTGTTTTTCAAATTTTTCCGAATCTCAAAGGATACACAATTGGTTTGAACCAGGATGAAAAACGATTATTCATGTGGTAAAAAGAAGTTGACCCCGACTCCTGTCATACATGTTTGGGCCCGGATTGTGAATGATACCGGCCAGAATAAGACCAAGAATTTTCATATCCCAGGTTAGACTGACAATAATTCAGTCTGCTTCACAGTCAGCTGTTTTTGTCGACAAACTGTTCTATCGTTGTGTGCCAAATAGAAGCCGGACCATGCAGAGTTCACTGTGATTTTGGTGAATATGCTCATATTCAAAGTAGGCGCATCTGATGTGGATGTTGTATTCCTCACGGGTGGGTTTACCTTTTCTAGTTCAATAGGTGCTTCAAGCTGCACGCGACATTTGCAAGAGTTCCAGGGTGACATTTTACGGTTCAGCACATGAGTTCAATCGGGGTTGACCGTCTGTTTTCCCGTGTGTTTACTTAAGCCAGTCAGACAACCGAGAATGGGATCAGTTGGCCAGTGAGGACTATTCCTAGGTTAAATGATTCATGGGAAATACGCTCTGTTACGGCTAGAATCCATGTGTTCATCGACTTTATGGTTAACAATATTTAAGGATAAAGAAAAGTTGGAAGTGTTTGGATAATCGTCCAAAATATGATAATCCGTAATCATATGCATATTTAGGGCTTTCGAAAATCTTTTCGTGTGTATTGATTAACGATGATTTCCATCCTAATTTTTGAGCCGAAATTCGGGGAACCTTGCACGGAAAAATCACACAGTTGACCAAGGGAAAGAAAAAGGACAATTCGATTGAATGTAACAGATTACACACAAACAAACAAACAAACTGGATTCGAATGATTCCCTTTCTCCCAATCTCGCGAACGCTCTCTGTCTCGCTCTGTGTTTGCAGATATATCTTCGTGACAATCACGGCGAATCCGCTTTTACGTTTAGCCGACTGAACACGGTGTAATTGGGTAGACGTTATCGGGAGGAAAACACACTTGTGAAATGAGTTCACCATGTACACTGATGCACTACCTTAGATAGAAATACGCACACAAACACATACTTGCAGACAAGGCCGAATATCCCAGTGAGCATTCATCTATACACAGCGTAATGTGATACAGCAAACCGCCCACTGAACCACACAAATCCTGTTTTCACTGGGGAAGCATGGCTGACATAAACTAGGTAATAATGAAGAGCAGCTTCTAAATAGGTGCATTGGCGCATTTCACCACTTCA